>BDMU01000148.1:0-47500 GCA_002217815.1 Seriola quinqueradiata
TAAAAAGTCATAAAACGTCATAGTATAGTAAGGCATGAAAAGTCATAAAAAAGTCATAATATAGTAAGGCCTAAAAAGTCATAAAAATGTCATAGTATAGTAAGGCATAAAAAGTCATAAAAACGTCATAATATAGTAAGGCATAAAAAGTCATAGTATAGTAAGGCATGAAAAGTCATAAAAACGTCAAAGTGTATTAAGGCATAAAAAGTCATAAAAACGTCATAGTATAGTAAGGCATAAAAAGTCATAGTATAGTAAGGTCATGAAAAGTCATAAAAAAGTCATAATATAGTAAGGCCTAAAAAGTCATAAAAATGTCATAGTATAGTAAGGCCTAAAAAGTCATAAAAACGTCCTAGTATAGTAAGGCATAAAAAGCCATAAAAACATTATAGTATAGTTAAACATAAAAAGTCATAGTATAATAAGACCTAAAAAGTCATAAAAATGTCATAGTATAGTAAGGCATAAAAAGTCATAAAAACGTCATACTATAGTAAATCACACAAACTCACAAAAACGTCATATTGTAGTGAGGCATAAAAATTCATAAAAACGTCATAGTATAGTAAGGCATAAAAAGTCATAGTAAAGTAAGACCTCAAAAAGTCATAAAAACGTCTTAGTATAGTAAGGCATAAAAAGTCATAGTATAGTAAGGCCTAAAAAGTCATAAAAACATAATAGTATAGTAAGGCCTAAATCGTAAAAAAAAACATCATAGTATAGTACGGCATGAAAAGTCATAAAAACGTCATAGTATAGTAAGGCATAAAAAGTCATAGTATAGTAAGGCCTAAAAAGTCATAAAAACATAATAGTATAGTAAGGCCTAAATCGTAAAAAAAAACATCATAGTATAGTACGGCATGAAAAGTCATAAAAACGTCATAGTATAGTAAGGCATAAAAAGTCATAGTAAAGTAAGACCTCAAAAAGTCATAAAAACGTCTTAGTATAGTAAGGCATAAAAAGTCATAGTATAGCAAGGCATAAAAAATCATAAAAAGTCATAATATAAGAAGGCATAAAACGTCATAGTATAGTAAGGCATAAAAAGTCATAGTTTAGTAAGGCCTAAAAAGTCATAAAAACGTAATAGTATAGTAAGGCATAAAAAGTCATTGTATAGTAAGGCCTAAAAAGTCATAAAAACGTTATAGTAGAGTAAGGCCTAAATCTTAAAAAAAAACATCATAGTATAGTAAGGCCTAAAAAGTCATAAAAATGTAATAGTATAGTAAGGCCTAAAATGTCAAAAAAAAACATCATAGTATAGTATGGTATTAAAAGTCCTAAAAACATCATAGTATAGTAAGGCATAAAAAGTCATAAAAACGTCATAGTATAGTAAATCACACAAACTCACAAAAACGTCATATTGTAGTGAGGCCTAAAAAGTCATAAAAACGTCATAGTATAGTACGGCATAAAACATCATAGTACAGTAAGGCATAAAAAGTCATAGTAAAGTAAGACCTCAAAAAGTCATAAAAACGTCTTAGTATAATAAGGCATAAAACATCATAGTACAGTAAGGCATAAAAAGTCATAGTATAGTAAGGCCTAAAAAGTCATAAAAACGTTATAGTATAGTAAGGCCTAAATTTAAAAAAAAAACATCATAGTATAGTAAGGCATAAAAAGTCATAGTATAGTAAGGCATGAAAAGTCATAAAAAAGTCATAATATAGTAAGGCCTAAAAAGTCATAAAAACGTCATAGTATAGTAAGGTATTAAAAGTCATAAAAACATCATAATATAGTAAGGCATAAAAAGTCATAAAAACGTCATAGTATAGTAAGGCATAGAAAGACAAAAAAACGTAACAGTATAGTAAGGCATATAAAGTTATAAAATGGTCATAGTAGAGTAAGGCATAAAAACTATAAAAAAAAACGTCATAGTATAGTCAGGCCTAAAAAGTCATAAAAACATATTATAGAAAGACATAAAATGTCAAAGTATAGTAACACCTAAAAAGTCATACAAACGTCATAGTATAGTAAGGCATAGAAATTTAAAAAAAAAAATCATAGTATAGTAAGGCAATAAAAGTCATAGTATTGTAAAGCATAAAAACTCATAAAAGGTTGTAGTCTAGTAAGGCATAAAACGTCAAAAAAAAGTCATTGTATAGTCAGGCATAAAAAGTCATAGTATATTAAGGCCTAAAATGTCATAAAATGTCATTGTATAGTAAGGCATAAAAAGTCACAAAAATAGTCACAGCATAGTAAGTCATATACACTTGTAGGATAGTAAGGCATAAAAAGAAATAAAAAAGTCAACACATAGTAAGCCATATAAAGTTACAGTATTGTAACGAATAATAATTCATTAAAAAATCACACCATAGCACCAGGCCCAGGACCAACAGGACCTGGACTAACAGGAACAGAAATACACAGGACCAGCAGGAACAAGACTAACAGGAACAGGAATAACAGGACCAGGTCTAGGACTAACCAGAACTAGAACCAGAACCAGAACCAGAACCTGGACCTAGATCTGGAACTGGACTAAGAGGACCAGGACTAAAAGGACCAGGACGAAATTGAATAAAAAAACAGATATCATCATATTATAGTAAGGCATAAAAAGACACAAAAACGTAATTTTATAGCAAGTTATGAAAATTCATGGAAATCAAATTGTATAAAAAGTCAAGAAATTGTCATAGTATAGCTGGACATCAATAGTCATAAAATCATCCTTGTATATTAAGGCATAAAATGTCGTAGAAAGTCATGAAGATTAAATTGTATAAAAAGTCATGTATCATCATAGTAAAGTGAGGCATGAAAAGTCCAAAACATCATATATCATAGAAATGTCCTAAGGCATCAAAAACGTTATAACGTCATCAAAAGTTTAAAAAAAAGTCAGTATAGTAAGGCATCAAAATATCATAAAAACGTTGTAATAATAATAATAATAATAATATAAATAATAATAACAACAATAATAAGAACTGTTTATACTTTCATAATTTAGTTGTTTAGTCTTTTATAAGGGTCGTCTTATTGTAACCGAAAATACAAACAACTCTGACACCGACTGATGAAACTAAGTGAAACCTAAAGAAACAAGAGAGAGTGAACACATCACATTCACATGTAAAATAGGACAAAGTGAGATTGAGTTACTGTAGAGTAAAAACTGTTTTTATTCAGTTCATTAAAACAGATGCATAGATCTGAGTTCAGGTCAAGTTCCATCAGAAAACAGCTGATTTTACATCATCACCACATCAGCTGATCACACTTGAAGCAAACAGTCAAACCCAGATGTTCATTTTTTCATCACCTGAGTGATGTCAGTCAATATTATATTATAATAATCAATATTATATATATTATTATAATCACATTTTTCCATCAATCTGTTTAAACACAAGCAGCTGAAAAAATAAAATAAATGATTTAAACTGACAAAATCAGCTTCACCAAAGGGATACTTACTAGCTTTTTCCAGAGCTTTCCGCCTGCCACCATAAACGAGTTACCTGTGATCATAAGATCAAAGCTCCCACTGGGTCCTGGTCCAGATCTGAGTTCCTGTGAGACCGGTTCACATCTGAACCAGATTCTGGTTTTGGTTTAAATCAGTTCTTGATTTTTGTGAAGACATTTTGGTTTTAGTCAAAAAAAATGTTCAAAGGAAAATAAAATAATGTTAATGTGACGATGTTTTCTTCATGAGTTCAGCTTGTTTTTGTTGTTGTTTGTTGTTGTTGATAAGTTTAGTAACATGACAACAAACTCTTCAACTCTTCAAAGTTTCATCAGTTTAGTTTTTATATTGAAACATGGACAGACGAAAAAAAGATTCACTGATTAAGACTGACAGATGTGGTCAAAAGCTCTGGAAACAGTAAGTTGACCTTGAGTGAAGATTGTTTTGCCAAAGGTCAAGAATGAGCTGTCGCCTCAGACGTATCTTTGTTTTTGTTGCCATGACAACCACAGGAGAATAAAAGCTGTTAGATACCCGGACCAGACTCGTTGAAACAAACAAACAACAAAACAAACAAGAAATGTCAAACTGATCAAACGTCATTTTGTTTTTGAGGAGCTGCTCGGTGAGAGCCCTGCAAACAGGATGGTCCTCAGACCGGTTCTGTTCAGTACCTGAGACACCAATACTAGCAACACACACCTGACACACACACTCAGATTCTAAACTAAAACCATGTCAGAGACCAAGTCCTCCAGGCAACCAAATCAACCAAACCACAGCCTGAACCAGGAACATTGGGATCAGGACTCTGAACAGGTTCCTGCAGAAATCTTAATGTGTCTGTGAGGAAACACAGCACAGCAGGACCAGTCCAGTCCAGATCAAACCAGTCCAGTCCCAGGTGGACTACAGCAGCCTTAAAGTTTTCTAAATCAGTCCAAACAAGTCGGGTCCAGCTTGCCGTTGAAGGTGAAGTCTGGCAGGAACCAGAATTTAGCAGGACCAGTTCAGACCAGTCCACAGTGGACTGGGACAGGATTATTTTAGCAGTCTTAAACCAATCCAACCCAGTTCAGACTAGTTCATACTGGTCCAAACAAGTTTAAAAAAGTGTAGTGTCCAGTCTAAACCGGTGGAGTCCAGCACAGCATGCTGATGGACGTGAGGATCTGGCAGGTAGAAGAATCTAAAAGGACCAGTCTAAAACCAGTCCAAACTGGTCTTATTCCAATCTGAACCAGTATAAACCAGCAGGAACTGGTTTCTAAACCAGCAGAGTCCAGCGGAGCGTGCCAATGGAGATGAGGGTCTGGCAGGTAGCAGAGTCCAGCCAAACAGACTCCACCAGAGTGAAGTGCAGGAAGCCGAGAGCAAATCCACATCCTACATCCGACAGGTGATGTTTACCCAGCAGCACTCGGGACACGCCCACCAGGAAGGCCCACAGGTAGAGCAGGATCCTCAGGGGCACCTGGAGGACAACAAGAGAACAACTGATCAGGACTAACTCATCCAGACCAAACTACAGTGATCTGGGTCTTTAAACCAGGTCTGAGGTTTGGTTGTCTCTCTGTCCCTTCTGGTGGGTCACCTCTGACCACTCCCACCATCAGTGGTTGGTTGGTTGTGGTTACAGAGAAATGATTTTGGTGCAGTACCATGAGTGATCACTGAGTGAGCGGTGGCACTTCATCTAAACTGATGGACAATTGAACTGAGATCAAATCTGTCATGAAGAAGATTAAATTTGAGGTCAGTTCATAAATTCAGTTCAGTGATTAAAACCAGATCAATAATTAATTCAAAGTGTTTCAGTGTTTTATTTAAGATGAAACTTTATTTTTTTATTTAATGTTGAAATGTCTGACACATGTTAAATACTTTATCATTTATCAAACTGACTTCAATTAAAATGAATTATTTTTAATAATTAATACATTTAGTTTATAAAGTCATAAATAAAAAAAATCATTAGTTCAGCTGGACTAAAAACATAGAGTGACTCATCTGCTCTTTGAAGAGTTCTGACTTTATATTATTGTATTGGACAGGTAGGACAGAACTGCACAGGTAGGACTGGACAGGTAGGACTAGACTGGATGGGACTGGACAGGTAGGACAGGACTGGACTGGACAGGTAGGACAGAACTGCACAGGTAGGACTGGACAGGTAAGAATGGACGGGACTGTACAGGTGAATAATGAGGACAAATCCACTGACCGCCAGCACCAGGTGGTTCAGCAGGAACTTGGACACCATGACAGCACGGCTGGCATGGGCTGCTGGGAAAGAATATGTATCCATGGCGATGTAGTCCAAAAGCCCTGGAGGGAAATCCCAGGGTCCTCTGCGTTTGACCAACTTCTGCATCCCGGCAACCGTCATCAAATCCAGGATCAGAGCTGGACACAGACACAGTGATCAGATCACAGTGAGTCCACACCTGAGACAGGTGTTAAAACCAGGACCGAACAGGTCTGAAGGTCCAGACTCATCAGACGTGTCTCACTCCTTTAAGGGAGTCATATTCAAGTTTTTGCTAATCTTACGTAGCTAACATTTGCATTAGAAGCTATTCAGTCTTGAGCTTCAGCCATCGTGTTTACAAGTCAACAGGTTATAATATGTTCTCTGAGCAGCTACGTCTTCAGACTGGAGACAGTGATGAGATGGGCCGGGGTCAGCTGGTTAGCATGCTAAATTCAGCAGAAGAAAAAGAAGTTAGCATTGTTACCATTGGCAGTTGGTGAGTAAAGTAATGAAATTTGATGCTAAGTTCACAATGTTTCTTCTATACTGGTAAGTAAACAGCTGCTAATGCTAACGTTAGCTATGTAGCATTAGTAAAACTTACATTTAAGTCCTTTAAATTTGTTTTTGGGTCATTTAATGCCTTTATCTTAGAGCAGGGAGAGAGAGTGGGGAGGGGTTGTGCTCAGTAACCACTCATCTATCAGAGGTCTGTACTTTCGGTGCAAAACAACTGAGCACTTGTGATAGTGGAATTAGTAGTTGCATAAAATAGACATATTTGTATCAGTAAATTTGAGGTCAAAACTCTCATTGCATGAATTCATATTCTGATTTGCAGACATGAGAATTTTGTCCATGACTTCACATTATTTGATACAGGTGTGTGAATGTGTTTTGCACCACATTGTGGAGTACGATTCCTTGAGCATTTTTTCTCTCTGATTTCAAATTTACTGATACACGTGTCTATTTTATACAACTACTAATTCCACTGTCACAGGTGCTCAGTTGTTTTGCACCAAAAATACTTTGATATTTTCCATCCTACAACGGCGGTTCTCTTGTTACCGGGTAAATCACCGTGGTAACTGACGCTGAACTCCTATCCTGCTCTTGATCAGATCTAAACATGTCAACAGCCAAACTACTGACCAATCAGATCCCTGGAAACACAGAGTCACCATTCCTACAGGATGGTTTTAAAACATAATAACTATTCGACCTTCATTTGAACTGAACACAGATTCTTTAAATCCTACAGGATCCTGACAGAGATGAAGCTGTTGCTCTCTTCTTCATCACAGAGCTCAGAATAACATGAGGAGAAACAATGATCCACACACTGTTCTAAACTCAACTAATCAATAACTAAACTAATCAATATTTCACGATAATAAATGAACATTTAATGAAACCTCAACTACTTCTCTTTCCTCCTTCTCCTCTCTGCAGTCTGACACTTTTTCTCACAGTTTCTGTCAATTAGATTTTAAACATTAACAAAGCAGCAAAAAACTACTTTCTATGTAAAGATATAGTGGAGTAATGGCGTCCTGAGCAGAGAACAAAGCCACGCCCCCCTGGACTGAGGACCACCTCCTCACATCCTGGTCAGCCGGTGGACCATCAATACATCCACAAACATCAGTGTCATTGGTGCGGCTGGTCCCAGTGGATCAGTCAGAGACTGAATTTCTGTCCCAGTCCGACCATGGAGCTGATACTGGTCTGGTTTATGAGAGGAGTGTGTCAGTAACTTGATGGGTCATAATGTTACATGTCTGTTTTCATTAGTGATGGCTACAGTAGACATGCTAATATGAGCTAACTTGCTGTAACCCTTATTATGAATGTGTTCAGATAATTCATCTTCTTGTTCACAGTTTATCCTAAAATGATTTCTACTTTTTCTGTTCTGGTTTGCTTACATTTCATTTGATGATGATGTCACTACACCTGATTTTACCTGTAGGTGTCAGCGCTTCCTCTCAGATCATAATAACACTTTATTCAAGGATTAGTTTTCCTTAATGGAATCAGGAACCTGGTCCTGGTGTCTCACCCAGCAGCAGGTTGACCAGGACTTCCTGTCCGGCCAGTGTATTGCTCCTCCACAGGCAGATCAGAGTCCCGAAAAGCCACGGCAGGGCATGTCCGCTGAGGGCCAGCAGTGTCACCATGGAGCGGAGCGGTGCCCCGGGGCCATGGGGCCGGGCGCACACGCCCAGGCGCTTCGACAGGCTGATGTCGATGGCGAGCAGAGAGTTGATGGCGATGCCTCGAAACGACGGGTTCAGCTGCATGCAGTCCTGCTCCGGCCAACGAGACCCGTCTTTCACCCCCCCATCAGCTGCTGGACCCCCCTCTGAGGAGTCCCTGGACCCCCTGAGGACAGACAGACAGGACAGAGGTGGTCCCAGCTCTGAGTCAGTGTTTAGCTCAGGTGAAAACCACTACATGACCCGGTCTGTGGACAGACTGAGACTCCTAGACCAGGAGGAGGGAACCTGTTCTCATGGTCACATGGTCACATAGTCTCATTGATACCAGCTGAAACATGTGACCTGCTCTACCTGAAACCCGAAGTGGAACCAGTTTCTGCTGGGAGTTTGGACCAGGACCAGGACCAGAGACCCGGGTCTGTTTGGACTCTAAATGTGAGCTGTGATGTCAGTGGGCGGAGCCTCTGAGTCTTACCTCAGTCCTGTGTCCTCCTGCTGACTCTGCTGTCTGAACGTGGCTCTCTTCGGACCACCGCCCCCCCGCCCCTCCCCTGGCCCCTGTTCCCTGCGAGGGGGCTGGTTCAGGGACATGAACTCGGGCCGGTTCAGGACGTTGTTCCGGTCTCTGGCCCGGGACCGGGCTTGGCTGCCGGGCATGACGAAGGTCTGGAGGACTGCAGGACTGTGACAGATCGGGTCTGAGACTCTGAGGGACTCTGCTATAAATAGATCAGCTGGCCTTCTTCTTCTCCTGCCGTCAGCTGTTCAGAGAGGGGGGGGGGGGCAGAGAGAGAGAGAAAGAAGAGAGAGAGAGGCTGGAAAACACTGAACAGTCTGTAGTTAGTAAGTGGGCTGATGTGGTGTTCCACTGTCTCTCAGTTACAGACGTGTTCACAGACTGGGGGAGCCTCCTCTCCTCCTCATGGACCCCTCAATGCTCAGACATCCCTCTCTGACACAGTGATGCTGGACGTCTGGAGGTGTCTGCAGGTGGACTGGGTTCCAGGTGGACAGAGGAGAGGACAGGACCAGCACTGTTGTAGTTCTGTCTCTGTAGAGAAAAGCCTGAGGCCTGTTGAAGCTGTGAGGTCCACCATGACTGAGTGTCCTCCTGTCTGTTGCGGTGAAATCTTGATTTAAACCAGAGGTTTTCAAAGTGCCTGACCTGATCTCGGACCTGGTCCCGGAGGTGGTCCCAGAGCCGGTCCAGATGTGGATCCGTTGTGTTGGGACTGGGTCCACCGAGCCATAATGTTTGAAACTCCAATCATCAAAAACCTGTGTCTGTTGACCAGCAGGGAGCCTGTCCTGGTGCATTGTGGGAAATGCAGGATCCAGTGTTTCTGGACTGAATGGTAGGAGATCTCCACGGTAATCTCAGTGTGACTCAGCTGCAGCTCCACAGATACACCTCCATATAGAATATCATCATGCTGGACTGGTCCAGACTGGACCCAGTCCAGGCTAAATACAGACCCCCTCCCCCCAGACCGACACACACACACACACACACACACACACACACACACACACACACACACACAGTATGTTCTTATTTTAGGGCTCTAGCAGGATTTTAGAGCGCTGAAGCCATGAAGTCATATCCAGATTCCCCCTCCAGCCCCACCCTCTTCAAAATCTCTGATTAAAAAAATATGTAACTTTTACTTAATATTTTCTTCGTATTTGTTTATTTAGATATTAAGTTATTTAATCCAACAGGTCAAAGTGAAAGTTTTTCTTTAGCATCCAGAAACTACAGCTCCTATTTAATTTATTATTTGTCCTTTTTTAATTTATTATTTGTGATGTATGTTTGTTCTTTTTAAAAAATTATGTTTCGTCTTTTTTGTTGAATTTTTATCTTTTACCTTTATTTAAGAACTGATACGTCGGATTGTTTGTATTTAAATAGAGAGGGAAATAAAGCAAAAAAAGAGGCTCAGGACCGTCAAAGACCCGAGTAGTGCAGAACCGTGTCATTAGTTCCTACCCGGACAGGATTGCGGACACACCGTTGCTATTGGATGCAGCAGCAGCTTCAGATGCTAACGATGCTAGCAGCGGGTAATCTGTCAGAGGAAAGAGAAGAAATGTCGTGAAGAACGTTGATCTCTGACGTTTTTAACGGTTCAGTAGTGACGTCATCGCCCCGTTAAAATTGATCTGAGGAGCTAACGTAGCTAACACAGCTAACAGCAGGATTAGCCGCCTTCAGAGTTAATCTCAGCAGTGTGGAAGGTTAGCCACAGGCAGCTAATAGCTGTTAGCTCCTCTGTTTGTGTGAACGGAAAGTCTCCGGTAATTTAACAGCACTACCGAAAAAAAAATATCGTATAATCTACGGGAACCGGGAGGGACCAGAACCGGCTCGTCCTGAAGTTTAACTTGGACTAAAGCAACGTGAGTGTGGACATTCCTACAGATAACACGGAGTTAATCCGGGTCACTGCAGATTACCAGACGATTGACTGAGTCATTATCAAAGCTGCAATTAATTAATCAATCATGGACTGATGCTCCATTGATCAGGTATAGGACGTTAATAAGAACCTTTGTGTTGCCAAGTTCCTGAACCAGAACCAGAACCATCAGTACGTCCTGAGGTTTCAGGTCTGTGGTTAAAAATGTTAGTGTGACTTTCATAAAGGGTCAGAGGGGAGTCAGTCACCTGACAGTGGACCTGTCATTGGGGTGCACATGAGAGCGACCCGAGCTGTGCTGAGCCAAGCCCCTTGTGGTTTAGCAGCTGAAAAAACTCCTACAGGAAACACTGCTGATTATTATTGTTCTTAAATATTCACATTATTAATGAACTACTTTAATGTTCTGAGGGGGGCAGTGAGTCTGTGGGACCAGGTCCAGGTCTGAGGAGGAAGTGATGTCACCAGGATTCTGTGGTCTGGTTCTCACAGACCTGATACCTGAATGTTTATAGTGGATTCAGTTTAAACCCTGACCCGTCCTGTTCCTTCAGGTTCTGCCGAGGATTCAGACTCACCAGGTGTTTGAACATGACTGAGACAGACCCGGACCTGAGCTGGTCCAGACCGGGCTGGAACGTTTCCCTCTTCACCTGTTTGGTTTATGGAGCGCTGACACCAACATGTCAGACTGTGATCCACCGGCTATAAAGGAACCTGGTCCTGGTTCTCCTGGTCCTGGTCGCCCCCCCCTGGCAGAAAAGGCTTTGTCGGAGTCTTATGCCCAGCTGCGGTACCGGGACACGTCCCTGCTGATCTGGCAGCAGCAGCAGCAGGAGCTGCAGGTGGCCCCCCCCTCCACGTTCCTCAACCGCAGCCAGTCCACCTGGTACAGCAGCTACGGAAACCAGGCCGTGCTAGTCCGGGACAAGAGGGGCCTGGAGGATGCTGAAGGCCGGTCCAGGATCTGCAGTGTCATGTAGAGTGGGAACAGAGACCCAGACCACAACAGACCGGTTTAAACACTGAGATTCAGACTGAACTTTAGAACAGCGGTTCCCCACCCTGTGGTCCGGGGCCCTCTGGTGGTCTGTGAGGGTCCTGCAAGTGGGCCAACAGATCATTAACAGAACGGAACAAATTGGTGAAACGATGTAATTATAAAACAATGTGTACATATATAAATAATGTTTCTAAAAGTCTTCCAACAAAATGATCTTTAAAATCTTCTTTCATTGTTTTTATTTCTCGTATTAAAGCTGCGATCAGTCAATGAAGATGCAGGGCGTACGTTCGACCATCATCATTAAAATAAAATGTGCTCTGAGCGTCAGTTGTCCCCGGAGTGTTACAGGGAGGTTTCCTGATAAACAAACTCCGATCTGGTTCTTTGTTGTTGAAACATCTGACCAGTTTGAAACAGATGTTCTTTCCTGTTTTCCTGGATGTTGAAACTGTGAGACTTTTCACTTGACTTTCTTTTTCAATCACAGACCAGAAACTGTTTCACAGATTAGAGTAACATTCATATGAAATCTGTTTTAACAGAAGGTGTTTCTTCTTCATGACCTTGTGAAGTGTTGGGAGCCGCTGATAATATCCATCCTCTTCACCTCTGTACACATGCACACGCTCACCTGTTAGAGGGAGGGACTTACTTAAGGGTGTTGCACAGAATCTCTTAAAAAGGAAAAACTTTAAGGCATTTGCAGCAGTGAAAGATTTTACAGCAGGAAAATTTTGTTCCCATGGAGACCAGCTTGTGATAGCGATGAATATCTCACCTGTCTCGTCTCACAAAAGGAAAGCAAACAGGTCAGTGGAGGAAGAGACGAAAACACATCATAAAAATAAATGATAAATTTGATCCACAAATAACATCCAACACACTCACACAGCTGATCGATCGACAGTTAGTACTTCACCAATAATCAACTGGAACGATCCTGATCCTCCAGATCTATAGAAGTAAATAAATAAATCAATTCCTCTGGTTGAGGCTCCATCAGGTTCAAACTCTTCATTTCTCACCACGAACACGTCGGGGTCAGATACAGTCCGAGGCACCTGAAGTGTTCTTCCTTCGTTTGGTCTCTAAGGTCTGAACGGACTTTAGTGATTCCTTAAGTAGAAGACTAAGATCAGGAGAAAACCTGAAATACTTCAGTGAACATTTTAAGGAAACTCTGACTTTAAGGAAAGTCTTAAGGTGTTTTGTGCAACCGACCCCTGGGTCTCAGCTGTTAGACTGTTGTTCCGTCTTTAGCTGCGTTTTCAGTCAGAGCGGCAGCCATTTTGTTGTCAGGTTGTCCGTCCGTCTCATTCTCGTGGACACGATATCTCAGAAACACCATATGGAACTTCTTCAGATTTGGCTCAAACATTCACCTGGACTCAAGGACAAACTGATTAGTTGAACTCAAATTAGATGAACTGATTGGTCAAAGGTCAGTGTGACCTCACAAAACACTTCAGCCATTACTGAAGACTTCACAGATATCATATTTAATATTTTCTATGACTCTGGATAAACAGGAAGTGACTCTAGTTTTCCACTTCGTCTGATGGTCATAGTGATCAGCTGGTGATCAGCTGTCTGTAGTGACATTAGGGACATTTTAAGTGGAGCTGTTCAAGTCATTTGACTCACTTGAATTTTTTCACGTGTTGACTCTGATCAAACTGCAGGTTTGACGTGTGTCTGAGAGCAGAGCGTCCGTCTGTTGAAGGTGTTAGTCATGTGATGTCAGGGTGACAGGATGAAGGTGAGTGAGTGAATGAGAGCCGAGTCACTCAGTCGGTTTATGTGTTTATTTATGAAAACAAAGGAACTCAGAAAATAAGGATCCCATATCAGTAATTACATCAAATAATTCACTTGTTGGTTTGTTGGTTCGTTCGTCCTCTCTCTCTCTCTCTCTGCGTCTCTACTCTATCGAGCGGAGTTGGGTCTAAACCTCAGACAGCTACTATACAGCTACTATACAGTGCTCAACATACGGAAGAAGAACGTACGGCCGGAGTGCATGCAAATACATAAAATCACTTTTTTCCTTTTTCTTATTAAAATACAAAAATTAACTATTAGCATCAAAGCTCGACCATCAACTAAAAACAAACAGAGGAGGGTTACTGTGGCAACAAGCTGTCCAACTGTCTGTCTGTCTGTCTGTCTGACCGACCGGGGGAAACGTCCTTTTTGATTTATGATTGGTTGGTTGGTTCTAGTCTGAAAAATGTCCAAAAGAAAACTGAACGTCTGGTTTCAGATGACGAATCAGGTGAAGGTCACATGGTAACGACTGACCACACCCACCTCCACCTGCACACCTGGTCTGACGCTCCACGGAAACAAAGTCGATCAGATTCATCAATGATAAGATCAATGAATCATCCATCAATCATCATTTCTGATTTCTCCGTCTCGCTGAACCTGAACAGATCATTAATCAATAATCAATCAGGGTCAAATATTTTAAATCCTAACGAGCTCCACCAATCAGCTGCTTCCAGTGACTGTCAGTTGATTGGTCAGCTGTGTGCAGGTGAAAAAGTATTTTTCTCAGCCTGTACAGGTAAACACACATGATCTCTGCGTCTGCTGTCGCTGCCTGGTACTGGACCACATCTGCGCCAGACATCAGCAGCCGAGGTCAGACACACCACCGGAACCAGCAGACAGACAGGTGTGTCCTGTCTCCTGACTCCTCCCTCCACTTCTGTTGGAAACTGAACCACAAATTCAAAACACCAACAGTGTGTTTCCTGTGTGGGTGGAGTCTCAGGTGAGAGCCAATAGAAAAACAGCTGCTGCTTTATATATATCATATATGAACCCTGCTCAGTCTGTGATCACTCTCTGATCAATAATGTGTATTGATCAGAAACGTGTGTGCAGGTTCAGCTGAACGAGACAGGAACGTTCCTGAAGAAGGGGCTCCTATTGGCTCCGCCCACACAAACACATGACAGCTGTCTGTCAAATTGATCTGCAGAGGTCAAAGGTCAAATTTGATGACATCACAGTTTGAACAGCAGACAGACGGACAGGTGAGTCACATGATTTAATCTGATTGAACTGATCAGCAGCAGCACTGAGGTTAGTAACAGACTGAGGCCCAACCCCCCACCCCCCCCAAAACAGTGATGCATTCATGATCAGTCAGAGAGTTGGAAAAGTTCCTGCAGGAGGAAACATTTCTGAGGTTTCAGAGACGCATTGCTCTGACATCACCACAGCAGCACACCTGTGATGTCACTGACCATCACAACCGACCAATCAGAGCAGAGCATCAGACGGCTGAGGTTCGTCTTCCCTTTAGCTCAACCTGGACCCACAAGACACAAAGTCTTCCTCAGGTCCTGGACTGAACTGTAACACCACTGTGACCCAGTCCGGACCACGGACCAGTCCGGACCAGAGGCCGGTCCGGATCAGAGACCAGTTCGTACCACAGACCTGCTGCTGTGAGGTCGTATCAAACGCCTTGGAAAGGTGAGGACACCTCCTGAGGAGGGTCAGAGTTGGACTGGGGTCAGACTAAGGTTCATTAAAGGGCTGTGGAGCTTTCAACCACAGGTCTACAGGTGGAGGTCTAGAGGCCATGAAGAAGAAACAGTTGTGAAGGATCCAGGTGATTCAGCTCTGCTGCAGCCAATCAGAACACACGTCACTGAAACCAGGTTCAATGAAGTGATTGTAAAATCTAAAACTGGAGCTGAATGATGAACTTTGACCCGTTTAATTTTTCTTGCTTCATTCTTCTTTGTGTGTAAAATGAAAACAAAGTGGAATCTTTGTGACCTGACCCAAACTTCCTTTAAATTTCAGATGTTTCAAAGACTAAAAATCATTTTTAAAAAACTGAGAAATCCTTTAAAATGTGATTTTACAGGTGCTGTGGGCTCATGGGAGACGAACCGGGCCGCAGCAGACTGAACCAGAACTCTGGGTCCTGGTCTAAAGAAGCTCCCAGACTCTGACTCTTTGTTCTTTACTAAATGAAGAATCGTAAAAACATTAACGAGGTCACTATCCTCCTCACATCTGAGTTCAGGTCTGAAGTATCTGTGGGGGGGGGGTTACAGTATGAGTGGTTTTGTTTTGGCGGGGGTGGAGGGGGGGGTCTGGATCAGGACAGCGGTACAAAGACATTTTATATAGAGAACCTTATAAGACACAAACAAGTTCAGCACACAACCTGAAAATCAAATAAACAGAAATGAAGCAAATGTAGTGTTAAAAAAAAAAGTCTGTCTCATCTCTGCTGACAGAGCCGGCGCTGGATGAGGGATGAGGGATGAGGGATGGGGGGGTTCAGGGTCCGGTGGCCCCACCCTCCCAGTGTTGACCCCAGGGCGGACAGTAGGTTGTGGGTTTGGGCTGCAGGACCAGCAGAGGACAGGTTTGGTCTCAGAGGGTTTGGCTCTAAAAACACAGACCTGGACCTGGTTTCAGTGGACGACCAATCAGCTGCTGGTTTTAAAACACACCTGCACACACCTGAGACTCGCTGCAGAGAAACACCTGTCCACCATCAGTCCCCTGTTACTGAGAGTCTGAGTCCTGGTCTGGAGACATCTGTGAGAACATGTCTCCTGAATCATCCTCAAATTCAGACAAAAATCATTCACGCATTCAGGTTGCCATGACAACCACCAACAGCTGACTCAGTATGACCTCTGACCTGGTTCTGATCAAATGATTTCTGTGTGTTCATGAGACATTAACAGTCCTTGGTCTGTGGTCTGTGGTCTCTGGTCTGTGGTCTCTGGTCTGTGGTCTGTGGTCTCTGGTCTGTTGTCTCTGGTCTGTTGTCTCTGGTCTGTTGTCTCTGGTCTGCTGTCTGTTGTCTCTGGTCTGTTGTCTCTGGTCTGTGGTCTCTGGTCTGTTGTCTGTTGTCTCTGGTCTGTTGTCTCTGGTCTGTTGTCTCTGGTCTGCTGTCTGTTGTCTCTGGTCTGTTGTCTCTGGTCTGTGGTCTCTGGTCTGTGGTCTCTGGTCTGTTGTCTGTTGTCTCTGGTCTGTTTTCTCTGGTCTGTTGTCTCTGGTCTGTTGTCTCTGGTCTGCTGTCTGTTGTCTCTGGTCTGTTGTCTCTGGTCTGTGGTCTCTGGTCTGTTGTCTGTTGTCTCTGGTCTGTTGTCTCTGGTCTGTTGTCTCTGGTCTGTGGTCTGTTGTCTCTGGTCTGTTGTCTCTGGTCTGTTGTCTCTGGTCTGCTGTCTGTTGTCTCTGGTCTGTTGTCTCTGGTCTGTTGTCTCAGACTCTTCCTGCTCTCTCAGCTCGGACACTTTAACATGATTCATCAGCAGCTGGCGTTAAACAGTGATCACAGACTTCACTGCAGACCTGATGAGAACTAGTCTGTCCTGAGACCCTGATCGGTCCTGTAGACCACGTCCCGTGTGGTTCAGTGTCCCATGATGCTCTGAACTCTCACAGGCGTCTCCACCCTGAAAACTAAAATCTGAGGAACATGAACTGTTCAGTTTCTGCTCTCCTGCTGACAGCTCCGCCTCCAAATCAATCCATGTCTGAAACCCACTGAGATCTCCTCCTCCTCCTCCTCCTCCTCCTCCTCCCATGATGCTCTATAGATGCTGCTGGAATGTGTTCAGAGGTCAGGGGTCACAGCCGGCCATCCAAGAAGACGAAGAAGAAGAAAGCCTCAGTGATTTTCCTTCTCTCCGTGGCAGCGAGGCTCCAGTGTTCAGAGAAGAACTCCCTCCTCCTCTTCTTCTCCTCTCGCTGAGTTGTTGTTTCTTCTTCGTCTCCTCTGTCTCTGCATTCCTCCAGGAAACGAAAAAAAAAAGAAAAAAACAAAACAAAAAAAAAAACACTAGGAGCTAAAAAACAGGTCAGCCTATTTACATACAGTCTCCAAGTCTGGGTGTGTGTGTGTGGTTCATATGTGTGTGTGTGTGTGTGTGTGTGTGTGTGTGTGTGTGTGTGTGTATGTATGTGTGTGTGTGTGTGTGCTGTAAGAAGTTCAGAGTGAGAGTCTCTGTCTTTGTGTGTCTGTTCAGGATGGAAGTTTACATGATGTGTGTGTCGATCTGTGTTTGCATGTTAACTGTATAGATCGAGTTCCTGTGTGTGTGTGTGTGTGTGTGTGTGTGTGTGTATAGAGTGGATAAACCTCTGTGTGTGCGATCAGTGTGTGTGTGTGTTCAGTCTGTGTCGGAGGAAGAGGAGGTTCCTGTTGAGGAGCTGTCATCAGAGGAGGAAGAAGAGCTGCCACTCAAACGACTAGCCCCGCCTCCTGAGGCCCCGCCTCCTGCTGCCTTCTCTAAAAGGGGGAGAGGGGGGGGGGGGTGTTAATAAACAGATGCTCCAAAATGAAAGGTTGTAACTAAGAGTTTTTGTTGAACCACCTGCTGACCCCGCCTCCAACCCCAGAGGGCCCCACCTCATTGGATACAAGGCCATGTTCAACCAAAGCCACTACGCTAACCCTTCTGAAAATATGCTAACTATGCTAACTGTCCAGAAAAGATCCTATTGTTCCTACATAATGCTAACTACACTAACTTTTCAGAAAAAAACCTAACTTTTCGTACATAATGCTAACTACACTAACTGCGCTGAAAAGATGCTAACTATGCTAACCGTACTGAAAAGATGCTAACTGTTCTGAAAAGATGCTAACTACACTAACAATTCTAAAAAGATGCTTATTATGCTAACCGTTCTGAAAATATGCTAACTATACTAACCGTTCTCAAAAGATGCTAACTATACTAACCATTCTGAAAAGATGCTAACTACACTAACAACTCTGAAAAGATGCTAACTACACTAACCATTCTGAAAAGATGCTAACTACACTAACAATTCTGAAAAGATGCTTATTATGCTAACCGTTCTGAAAAGATGCTAACTATATTAATCGTTCTGAAAAGATGCTAACTATACTAACCATTCTGAAAAGATGCTTATTATGCTAACTGTTCTGAAAAGATGCTAACCGTTCTGAAAAGATGCTAACTATGCTAACCGTTCTGAAAAGAAGCTAACTATACTAACCATTCTGAAAAGATGCTAACTTTGCTAATTGTTCTGAAAAGATGTTAACTATGCTAACCATTCTAATCCATCTGCTAGTCTCTGGTTCTGGTCTCAACAGACTCCTCATCTGAGTCTGGGTCTGACTGAGGCTAAAAACATGTGGCTGAGTCTCTGGAGCCAGCAGGTAGGGGGCGGGGCTCCAGGCCTGATCCAGATTTGTCAATCAGGAAGTGAGAGGAGATGAAAACACTTGAAACTAAATATGAATCACAGCAGATAATTTTTATTTAATGTCTGCAGGAACTTTAACAATGTCCAGTGTTTGTGTGCAGTAGTGTGCAGGTACTAGGACTTACGCAGTAGCTTCCTCTGCTTCTTCTGCAGGCAGGACTTGACGTAGCGCTCCAGCTCTCGGAGGGTGGAGGGTTTGAGGGTTTCGAAGTCAATCTCGATCTCGTCGGGGTTGGAGTCCCTCAGTGACGGCTCTCTGGACTGGATGATGTGGACGACGCGACCCAGCTTCTCCCCCGGCAGCCGGTTTATGTCCAGGCTCAGCTGGCGCTTCTCGTCGTACGACATCGGCAGGGAAGACTCTTCGCCGTCTTCTCCGTTGGCTGAGCCCCCGCCCAACGTCTTACTGCCTTTCTTCGGTTGCCTGGAAACAAGATGAGTCACCTGATCGTCACGTGTCTCGTTCATTCTTCTGAAATCCTGCAGCTCTAAGAGAAACGGATGTATCATACCTGGTGGCGGTCACCGTGCTGTTGGCTTTCCTGGCTGGCGCCTTCTTCTGATTGGCTGGTTTGGGCTGTTGGGCGACAGCCTTCGGCTTCTTCTCTTCCTCCATCTTTCCCTTGTTCCCTTTGTCTTTGTCTTTCTCTTTCTTCTTCTCCTTGTCTTTCTTCTCTTTCTTCTTCTTTGGCTTGCTGACCGGAGCCTGGGACAGGACAGCCAGCTGCTCGTGCACCGCCTTCAACTGGTGGAATAGACTAATTATCAATACCTATCACCTCCATTCAATATTCAGGAAGGCCTTCCACTGGTCAGTGTTAAAATCACATTAGAATCAATATTTTCATGTCAAACATTAAATCACATCATTTTTAAATGTTCATTGAATCTCAATATTAAAAGAAGAAAACCAGGATGTTCTTGACCTGTGATTGCTCGGCAGCACCAACCTGCTCCTGTAGCTCAGCCAATCGCGTGGCTCGCTCCTCCTCAGAGTCAGACGATTCGTCAGAGGAGGAGTTGTTGCTGCTGTCAGAGGAGGCGGTGCTTTTACTGACCAATGGTGTCGTAGACGGGACCGACGTCTCCAGGCCCTCGTCTGGGATCTTAGCGAAACGCATCTCAAACACATCCTGAGGAGACAGAGGGATGATCATGAACCAGGGTTAAAGGTCCAGGAAGGTCTTAAAAAATGCTAACTGCACTAACAGTCCTGAAAAGATGCTAACTGCGCGGTCATGGAGGTTCTACGTACCTGCAGCTTGCGGGCCATGGCCACCACCTCATGGTCTGGAGGATTGTACTTGTAACAGTTGGAGAACATTAACCTGACGTCAGTCGCAAAACTCTGAGGATCGTTGTACTCTCCTTTATCCATCTTTTTCTGTTGAAGAGAAAAAACATCAGTGTCATCATCTGAAGAAAGGTCAAAGGTCAACGCTTCACATGACCGATAACATGTAAAACAAGTGAGAGAGAGTTCTGCTCGCCACTGTCTCCTCCCATCTGTTTAACCACAGCGTGTCGATGACAGTCAGCTGGTCAGAGTGTATGTGAAGACCAATCATCAACCTCCAGCCTGAAACCAGAAGCTGCAGTTCCTCTAACGGCCACTAGAGTCTGGCTCCAACAGTGAGTCAGTCCCCATAGACTCCCATGTTAAACTGTCCAACTTGACAGCAGAAATCAACATGTTTACAGCCTGGTACAGAAACTGTTTTGGTCTCTAGAGATAATTTCCTCCTTCATGACACCTGTTTAAATAACTCACCTGTTTATATAACTCAGCTGTTTACATTTTATTAAGGACTAAAGGAGGGAGGGAGAGGACCTGAAAACACAAACCAAGCTACTTGTTTGATGTCGCTGTATTTTGATCTGGAGCAGTTTACATGGGATTTAAACTCCTCCCACACCTATGTGACCTGGGATCGCTTTAACCTGGTCTCATGGTGTGTGTGATATCATGGTGGTGTGTTCAGAGTGTGATGATGTCATGTGTGCATTACCCGGACGGTGCTGAGGTCCATGGGGTGTTTGATGATGTCATGGTAGTCGTGCAGCTCCAGCGCCTCGGCGTCCACCGGCTTGTAGAACGGCCAGGCGTAGGCGGCGTGTTTCTTCGACAGCATCTCCTTAAGAATGGCGTCGCAATGTTTCATCTGCTCGCCCACCTTCCCACTCTTCCTTCCCATGGCTCCTCCTCCTCCGCCTCCCACTTCACCCCCTGCCACCTCCTCGCCCGTCTCACGCCGGGTCTTAGCGGGGCGGGCGGCGGCCTCGCGGCGGGATGAGCCCAGCTTGGCCGATTTAGAGTCCTGAGCAGACGGAGAGTCAGCGCGACCGGCAGAGATGGCGGACGTGGTCGGAGTGGTGGTGTCGGCTTTCCTCTTCACACCTTTCTTCTGTTAGAGAGAAGAGAGAGAGAAAAGTCAGTGTCTGTCTATGTTTATATCCTGGATCATGTGACGCTGTCTCACTCCACGTGGTGGTTACCTTGACAACAGGCTGTGCAGATGGCATCATGGTTGCCGGGGGCTGCGGGGCAGAGACAGGGGGCGTGGCCTGGACAGGTGTGGGCGTGGTGGAGATAACAGGGGTCTGAGAGGGGGAAGGGGAGGGGTAGGAGGGGGGAGGGGAGGCTGAAGACTCGGCCTGTTGACTCACTGAGACACAGAGAGAGAACTGTTAGTACATCCCACTACTACAGTCAGGCTTGTTACTATGGCAACACTAGAGATGTAATGGAGCAGTAACTACAGAACAAGTATAATACCTGTGGTAACAGTATTAGTACTGTAGAACGTGTTGTTAGTACTGTAATATATATAACTAATACCTGTTGCAGTATGTACCTGTGGTGGCAGCAGTATGTACCTGCGGTGACAGCAGTATGTACCTGTGGTGGCAGCAGCAGTACTGCAGTATGTACCTGTGGTGACAGCAGTATGTACCTGCGGTGACAGCAGTATGTACCTGTGGTGGCAGCAGTATGTACCTGTGGTGGCAGCCGTATGTACCTGTGGTGGCAGCAGTATTTACCTGTGGTGGCAGCAGTATTTACCTGTGGTGGCGGCAGTATGTACCTGTGGTGGCAGCAGTATGTACCTGTGGTGGCAGCAGTATGTACCTGTGGTATGTACCTGTGGTGACAGCAGTATGTACCTGTGGTGGCAGCAGTATGTACCTGTGGTGGCAGCAGTATGTACCTGTGGTGGCGGCAGTATGTACCTGTGGTGGCAGCAGTATGTACCTGTGGTGGCAGCAGTATGTACCTGTGGTGACAGCAGTAGTACTCCAGTATGTACCTGTGGTGACAGCAGTATGTACCTGTGGTGGCAGCAGTATGTACCTGTGGTGACAGCAGTATGTACCTGTGGTGACACCAGTATGTACCTGTGGTGACACCAGTATGTACCTGTGGTGGCGGCAGTATGTACCTGTGGTGGCAGCAGTATGTACCTGTGGTGGCAGCAGTATGTACCTGTGGTGGCGGCAGTAGTACAGCAGTATGTACCTGTGGTGGCAGCAGTATGTACCTGTGGTGGCAGCAGCCGGCTGCTTGCTCTTGTTCTTCCCTTTGGGCGCTGGCGGCAGCAGAGCCACTTCCTCCTGAGGCATCTGAGCCACTTTCTGAAGGAAGATCTTCTCCAGAGCCTGAGCCATGAGCACGATGTCGTCTGTCGGCTGAAACATAACACAGGTTCGATACCGTCAAGAGACAGCCTGAGGTTAAAGGACGTGTTCTCACTTAGTACTGTCCATTCAGATCAGACTGTACTGAGACTTGACCAGCTGCACTTGAGGCTGCAGGTCACTGCAGGTCACTAGAGGTCACTAGAGGTCACTGCAGGACTGTGTGTACCTTGTTGTAGATGTAACAGTTGGTGAACATGGTGTTGAAGTCCTGCATGGCCTCACTGGCGCTCCAGTAATAATTGTTCTCCAGACGTTTCTTGATGGTTCCCATGTCCATTGGGTTCTTGATCACCTTGTGGTAGTCCTGGAAACATGGAAGTGGTTAGCTTAGCTTAGCATAAAGACTGCAAACAGCTAGCCTTTCTGTTCAAAAGAAATACAACTGAGTGCAGTTACTGTGTGTAGTGTGTGTAGTGACTGAGGTCAGTGACTCACCGACAGGCAGAGCTTGATGGCGTCCACAGGTTGGTAGAAAGGCCAGGCGAACTGATGTTTCCACAGAGTCTTCACCACCACGTTCTGCATGTACTGCAGCTGGTTGGTTTTTCTGAAGGACACAAACAAACAACGTCACAGAAGAGCCACAGAACTGATGGTGGCGCTGCAGCTCACCTCCCGTCACAGGTTTCTGTTCAACTAGTGATCACTGTCTCTAGGCTCAGCTCAGGTATGACTGGTTACCTACCTGCCAGGTTTGGTGGGATTGGTGACCTCAGGGGGGGGCGGGTTGGTGAGGGGAGGGGGGCTGGGGGGCGCAGCCTCGGGGGCGTCCGACATGGTGGACGACGGTGACGCAGCAATGCACCGTGGGACGACAGTGTCTGACCTGAGGGTGAAAAAACAACTCCCTCTGTGGTCTGAGGGTGTGTGTGTGTGTGTGTGTGTGTGTGTGTGTGTATGTGTGTGTGTGTGGGCACACAGGTGTGTGTTAGTGTGTGTTCAATTCAGGCGTGGTTGCTGTTGATGCTTCAGCTCGATGTTTCCCCCCAGGAGACAAACTCCCATGGCACAACCTGAGAGACAGAGACACTGGTCGTTAGTTCTGACGCTCACAAACACTAAATTCATCAATTCAAATATTTCAGTTTCTCGAGCTTCAGTTCTCTTCCGGTCAGTGTTGAATCCTGAATGCATTTCATAAATTCATGTGATCAATCCACTGATGTTTCAGTTCAGAGTCAAATATTTGTGTGTATGCTGCACAAATACTCACAAACTGACAAAGTGGGAGAAAGTCAAAGCTGCGACTAAGAGAATGAATCATCAGCTCATCGGATTTATGATGATGAGTTCAGGGTCAATTCTCTGGTTAGTTTCTCAGGTGTGAATATTTCTTGGTTTTCTTAAGACGTCACCTTAGAATTCAGTGATGGGCAGTTATTGACCAAACTAATCAATGAACTGAGAAGATAATTGGCACATTAATCAGTAATTAAAATATTCATTAATTGCAGCCGCGGAGCTGATTATTTTCATGCAGTGAATGTGATTGTTTCCTGGAGTTTAATCTGAAGCAGCATTATAAAGTAGGTCACGTACATTAGACGCTCTATTATCCACCAATGTAAAGTACAAACTGTAAAAGGAGGTGAAGTGAAGAACAGGTGTGTTTCCTACAGTGTTGACCCACAGCAGTGGCCTCAGGTAAACTGGTGTTTAACAGTATTTCAGGGTATGTTGGATCCTTTTTGGCAATATTGGTTTTTTATATCATTTCTGCATCAGAGTGAAGTTTCTTGACTCGACGGGTTTGTAACTTGCTGGATTAACCAAGAAGATCCACGTCTAGTTGTTTGAGTGTGACCCTGCGCGCACGCTACTATGCCTTCATTTTACCAGCTAGATCTGTTTTATTTTGAAAACTCAGGGTTGTGTTTTATTTTGAAAATTCAGGGGTTGTGTTGTAGTCTGGACAGAGACAGAGGCGAGTAGCAGTGTGGACGCAGCCTCAGGGGTCTGTCCCCGGCCCACTCCTATTTACACGACACATCAAGACCCTCATTCTTCCTCCTGCCCCAACCCCGACTCTTCACATCAGACTTGTTTTACCCACAGAAAACAGCAGGTACATGGTTTTCCCTCTGACCACACCTCAACTGGTTCCCACATCAGCGACTCAAACACTTAGGAACGTAAGATTCATGTTCAACATCTGAATCAAACTTTAAAGTTCCGTATGAAGGTCGACTACAGGACAGCGTCTCAGACTGTGATGTCTGTAGTGGATCTGCCCCTCGATACCTCAGAAGCTGAGCCCTGGTCCTTATGGTGTCATTGTTCTGTTCGTTGGTCTATAAAACTGTCCTCACATCAACATCTAACTCTCGTAACTACAGGACCTTTGATGTTCCTGATGAACCCAAGGATCCTGGCAGAACTGGTTCTGGATCCTCGGTCCTTCCTCCCCTGTGGAGCAGGGCCGGGCAATAAAATGATAGCAATAATAATCGCAAAACATAAAAGTGTTGATAAATGTTTTATATAATTAATGCTTATTGCACGCCCACAAATGAATCACGAAACGGCCAATCATGTCGCAGGAATAGGTCTGTATTAGAAAGTTAGGATGCACGGCGAGAGGTATAAACTCAGGATATGATATCAGGCAGAGGCTGATGGGCTTGAAGTCGGAGCGGAGTAAACAAATAAGGTGAAATGAGCGACACCGCAGGAAAAGCAGAACGCAGCTAGATATCGTCAACAAGAGAGGACACTCAACTTCAGTAGTTTGGAGATATTTGGCTTTTTACAGTCCGACAGAAAACAGAGCGATGTGCACTGTGCCGGAGACACGTTCCATCAAAGACACAAAGACAGACAACTCCACAAACCCGTCCCCTCGTCTGAAACAATCACACAGGAAGTAAGAAACTTCAGGCCCTAACGAGTGTTGATGGACCCTCGAACAGCGCCGGGCCACATCTTCTCTGTCTGTTTATTATATATGTTGCAGTCTGATCATGTGACGTGTGTCACACTGCAGAACTTACTTTTCTATTTACTTTGTTGAGTAAAAAGGACTGAAGAGGATTTTGATTTTAATCATGTATATCATGTTTTGAATGTTTGTACCTCAGAGTTTTTAAATGTTCTGCAATGTTTGTTGTGTTCTGACTAATAGAACAGTTTAGAACCACAAACTGTTGGTTCCTTCAACTTTCACTCAGAAGCAAAAATCAGCCTTTAAACCTGAAAGAAATAACGATGAGGCATTTATCCTGATAAATATCGATATGAAAATGTTGATCGTGATAACAGTTTTGGCCATATCACCCAGGCCTACTGTGGAGCCTCTCACACTTTATGACCTCTGGTAATTGTTTCATTAGACGTGTTTGTTTGATTGTTTTCTGAGGCCACGTCCACACTACTACATTTTAATGTGAAAACAATGAAGACCGCCGTTTTATCTCCATATCAGAAACCATCTCCACCCCAGAGTTTTCAGAATAAAACACAACCCCAGAGTTTTCAGAATAAAACACAACCCCAGAGTTTTCAGAATAAAACACAACCCCGGGGTTTTCAGAATAAAACACAACCCCACAGTTTTCTAAATAAAACACAACCCCATTGTTTTCAGAATAAAACACAACCCCAGGGTTTTCAGAATAAAACACAACCCCAGAGTTTTCAGAATAAAACACAACCCCGGAGTTTTCAGAATAAAACACAACCCCACGGTTTTCTAAATAAAACACAACCCCAGAGTTTTCAGAATAAAACACAACCCCAGAGTTTTCAGAATAAAACACAACCCCAGAGTTTTCAGAATAAAACACAACCCCAGAGTTTTCAGAATAAAACACAACCCCGGGGTTTTCAGAATAAAACACAACCCCACGGTTTTCTAAATAAAACACAACCCCAGAGTTTTCAGAATAAAACACAACCCCAGAGTTTTCAAAATAAAACACAACCCCAGAGTTTTCAAAATAAAACTGGTCCAGCAGCGTTTTGAAAACACTTTTCAGTGCTCTAAGACTCCGGAGCAGTGAGGACGGAGGAGGACACGTAGCATGAGTTTTAAAATGTAACGTAGTCGTGTGGACGTCACCTGATAAAATACAGATTATCTTGAGCGACTTTACAGAAAGGTTGCTTTATCTCAATATATATTGATATCTGATAACGATTGCTGACGCTGAGATATTTACAACATGAAATATTGACATCATGTTAAGAACACACATGATAATATGTCTTTTGTTTATCAGTTCATCGTGTTGCCTTCACTGTCCAGTCGGTGCCAGTGTTCTTCTGTATTCATGGTCACAGACTCTCCCACCTGCATACACTCTGAATCAAAGGTAAAGATGAACTGACTGACAGCAATAATAATATTGTCATGAATATTAGTGTTATGTCGTGATGACCTCAGCCGGACCAACAGTCCACACCAGTCTGACAGACCGACATGTTCAAACCAGTCTGACCAGCTCCTCTGGTTTCTACAAACACACCAGACTGAGGCTCACCTGGACCTGTCAATCATCAACACCTGACAGGACAGACAGGAGCGGGCTCCACAGCTGGACTCACAGCTGGACTCACAGCTGATCCCTGCAGCATCATTCTGAACCTCAGGACTCAACCATGAAATCAGTCTTAGTGACCTTTAGTGAACCAGCTGGTTGAGACAAACATACACATCACACCTGTCCAGGTAGATTAAGACCCTCAAAGGTAGATAAAATCAGCTGGTTACGATCTTCCATTAGAAAACTCATGTTGGTGTCACACCGTTAGGCGTTTAGGAAACATCTGTAAATTGTAGCTACAGAAAATAACCACGGTTACATCTCCCCTTTAAACTGCATGACCTTCTGCACATCAGTCACACGCTGCCCCCCCCCCCCCCCCAGGAAGATCATCCAGCGGGAAACACTGGATGATGATCTTGCCATTCACTTGGTTGAGAAAATGCCCGCCATGACTTCCTTAAAGAGCGACTGTTGACTTGGTTTTGTGTCTCGTTTTGTCCGAGTGGCGGTTCAGACGCCAGATTTAGTTTTAGCGTCAGAAAATCAGGAAACGTTCGAGGACCAGTGACGTTTTTTAATTTTATCTTAAAAACAACTTGTCTTTGCATTTTATCTTCCTGTCAATTGACTAATAGATTATGCTCCACCCAGTTGATTGACAGCTGTTTTGATGAAGTGTTCACAGTATTTATCAACCAAAGACGCAGAATATTCACAGCTTCAGCTTTAAAACATAAACTGAGATTTAACAAAACAAAGAGTGAAAATTTCATCTACTGGTGATTTTTACTGTCTATTGCAGCTACAACTAATCATCACTTGCATCATCAATCACTGATTATTTTTCATTTAATCAAACGTCAACAGCAGAAAAAAAATAACCACAACTTAGTCTTTAAATGTTTCCCGTACAGTCCAAAACCTCAGAAATATTCAGCTCAGAGACACAGATCTTCTGATCAGAGGCTCCATCATATTCTTCATTAACAGCCGCCAAGTCTTTTTCTGACACTCCATTAATCCATCCACCAATTGTTGCAGATCTGCTTTTTGCTTTAAAAAAACCCCCAAAACATTTAACATCAGAATAAAGCAGCATCAACAATAATCGTCCGTTTTTCATCATCTTCTGACCAAACCAAAAAGAAATTTATTGCCAAATTATTCAATAATCAAAATAATTGATTGTTGCAGCCCCAGTCTGATCAGTGGTCCAACTCTCCAAACACAAACTTCCACTGGCCCGGTGTTAACGAGCAAACCTGCACTCTAGTTGAGAAACGTCGTCAATAATTAATTGTTTTTCAAAACAGATACTGATTGACTGTCGATCAATTCATGTTTTCAGCTCTAACTTCTAATCATCATTTGACAAACTGCAAATCTTATTGATCCTTATTTCAGCCAATACATAACCAACTCAAGCAGCCAGTTCTAATGTGTCTCCACTGTCTCTACTGTGTCTCATCTGTCTCTACTGTGTTTCATCTGTGTCTCTACTGTGTCTCATCTGTGTCTACTGTATCCACTGTGTCTCTACTGTGTCTCATCTGTGTCTACTGTCTCATCTGTGTCTCCACTGTCTCTACTGTGTCTCATCTGTGTCTCTACTGTCTCCACTGTGTCTCTACTGTCTCCAATGTGTCTCATCTGTGTCTACTGTCTCCACTGTCTCATCTGTGTCTCTACTGTGTCTCATCTGTGTCTACTGTCTCCACTGTCTCATCTGTGTCTCATCTGTGTCTACTGTATCCACTGTGTCTCTACTGTCTCTCATCTGTGTCTACTGTCTCCAATGTGTCTCTACTGTGTCTACTGTCTCTACTGTGTCTCATCTGTGTCTCTACTGTCTCTCATCTGTGTCTACTGTATCCACTGTGTCTCTACTGTCTCTCATCTGTGTCTACTGTCTCCAATGTGTCTCTACTGTGTCTACTGTCTCCACTGTCTCTACTGTGTCTCATCTGTGTCTCTACTGTCTCTCATCTGTGTCTACTGTCTCATCTGTGTCTCTACTGTCTCCAATGTGTCTCTACTGTCTCATCTGTGTCTCTACTGTCTCTGCTGTGTCTCTACTGTCTCATCTGTGTCTCTACTGTCTCTCATCTGTGTCTACTGTCTCCGCTGTGTCTCTACTGTCCCATCTGTGTCTCTACTGTCTCTCATCTGTGTCTCTACTGTCTCTCATCTGTGTCTACTGTCTCATCTGTGTCTCTACTGTCTCTCATCTGTGTCTACTGTCTCATCTGTGTCTCTACTGTCTCTCATCTGTGTCTACT
The DNA here is from genome assembly GCA_002217815.1 of Seriola quinqueradiata. NCBI lineage: Eukaryota > Metazoa > Chordata > Actinopteri > Carangiformes > Carangidae > Seriola > Seriola quinqueradiata. The sequence goes on from BDMU01000148.1 coordinate 29,061, forward strand.
GTCTCCACTGTGTCTCTACTGGAGCTGCAACATCAGTCACTTCATCAAACAGCTGCTTGAAAGAAAATTAATCAACTATTTTGACTCACAGGATGAGATCAAATTTTCAACCAAACATTACAGGTGTTCTCATGTTCTTCTCAGGTGTGAGGATGTGACAGTAAACTGATTATCTGAGGGTCCATAAGCGAGACGCTTGAGGACTCTTCTTGGTCTGTAGGACATTGTAAAAAGGTCAATCTCACTGTTTTCGGACACTTTACAAACCAATCAGTTCATTCAGAAAACAACAAGTAAACTGAAGACTGGGCAGCCGGCCCCAGGTCTGTTTCAGGCCTTACATTCTCTCTAAATCCCAACAGGTGCTGGTCCAGACTCGTGTGTGTACACACGTCCTCAGAGTCCTGCAGCAGTTACACACCAGTACCACAAACCGCATGAAAAGTGTCCGGAGAGTTCACTAACAGAGCCAGCCTCCTACCTGCCGCCGCACAGCACACACACCTGAAACCTCCGCTGTCCGGATCTCGGCGGAGTCCTGCGGGGATCAACAGATGTCGGAGTCCGGCGGCTGCGGCTAACGAGGAGCTAACGGCTAACACTCACCACTGCGACCGACAAACTCCACAGATCGGGTCGACAGCAGCACCATCCGCTGCCACACACGCCAGGCCGGTTATTACCGGCCACTTAAACCCAGAATCCCGCTCCAGCTGCAGCGGCGGCTCTGGGCTCGGTGATCTGCGGGCTAACGAAGCAGCCCATTTATCTCGCTTTAAAAAGATGGCGGGCAAGCCGATGCAAAATACGAGCTAGGTCGCTAACTAACCGAGCTAAGCTACTTACCGAAGACACGAAAGGCCGTTAACTGTATTTTTAACGGCTGTGGCGGTTTCTGCGCGAGTGCTGGGGGAGACGTGGGGACATTAGTTCTCCTATGAACCGCGCAGAGAGCGGATCCGTTGGTTTAAAACGCCGATCTTTGCAGATGTTACCGCGGTGTTTGGCTAGCTAACGAGCCGTTAGCCTGTTAGCTGAGCTTTGTCTGAAGGCGCCGAGCGGCTCCGACACACCGACACCTCCTGCACCCTCCAAGACCAACCCCCGCCCCGTTTACCCGCTAATCCCCCCGCTACCGGTCAGAGAGCCGTGTTTACTTTGTGTTCGGTCCTCCGGGGCGTCCAGCGGCGGGCTCCGGGCAGCTTTCTGGGAGGTTTTTATTTAGCCAAGTAGCATAATAGATGAGTTATCAGCTGTCTACCGTGTGCGCAGGCGCAGTGGCAAGCGGCATCATGCATGTTGTTGTAATCGGATTGGCCGGCCGGGTGGTTGGGGCACTATGATTGGCTGCGAGGTGTTTATGGGGCTATGATTTGTTGCTGGGGGATAAGGCTCGCTGTGATTGGTCGGTGGGGTACTTGAAGTGCAGTGACTGGCCGAGACGAAGCCCGGGATGCTCTGATTGGCTGGTGAGGTTTACGGGGTTCAGAATGGCGCCGGGGTTAGCACTACGTTTCCCAGCATCCACCCCGATCTGCTCTGCAGCAGATTCCTGATAAATTCACTGATAAATTAAATAATTCAATCAATAACTGATCATTAAACCGATGCACCAGTATGACTTGTAGGGATAGTGTGTTCTGAATACGACGACTCAAACATATGAAACAGATTTATACAGACGATAGATTTATTGATTATATTGGATTGATCCATGAGCTGCTCTTTAACCAGACTTCAGTCTTTTGTTTCTTATTTATTAATATTGAATGTATATTGATAAATAATAAAAATATATTTAACAATTTTTTACTGTAAAAATAATGAGTTTCAAATATCTGGTGGGGAAACACCAACTGACAATCTGAAATCTCACATGTGGTCTTCTATATATTTCATATATTCTTGCTGAATAATATGAATTACTGTATGTGCATCGAATTGGATTTTTTAAAATCAAAAATAGAAGTTGAGTGTCACTTTTCAACCACTCAGTGATTTAACCACGGAAGCTTCATTTTTCCTTTTACCTCTCAATATAATGAGATATCACCGTTTTCAAATATGTTACAAAACAAAATTAAAATGAATTTAAATCATATTTTCATAATAGCTATAAGCTATATAACTGGTAAAATCACATGTTAAGGTTCAGATCTCTCTCTCTCTCTCTCTCTCTCTCTATATATATATATATATATATATATATATATATATACATATATATACACACAAACACACACATATATATATATATGTGTGTGTTTGTGTGTATATATATGTATATACACACATATACATATATATAGCAATGTTTATGTGTGCAAACATAATTATTTTGAAGATGTTTGTGTACAAAAATCAGATTGAAGCTACAGAGATGCACATACATTGGATTGATATATTTGATTGATTAATTATATGTGTAATATATATATATATATATATATAATTAAATGTATGTAAATATACTGCAGCAGGTAAAACAGGAAGTCTGTGTGATGACTCTCTGCATTGGTGTCAGAGTGACCGTCTTTATTTCAGTCTGAGGAAGAAGAGCAGGTGTCAGTCCAGCGCCCCCCAGAGGCTGCAGAGCTCACTACACACACACTGAACACACACACACACACACACACACACACACACACACACACACACACACTGAACACACACACACACACACACACACACTGAACACACACACACACACACACACACTGAACACACACACACACACACACACACACACACACACACTGAACACACACACACACACACACACACACTGAACACAAACACACACACACATACACACACACTGAACACACACACACACACTGAACACACACACACGGACTGAACACACACACACACACTGAACACACACACACGGACTGAACACACACACACACACTGAACACACACACACGGACTGAACACACACACACACACTGAACACACACACACGGACTGAACATACACACACACACACACACACTGAACACACACACACACACACACACACTGAACACAAACACACACACACACAGACTGAACATACACACACACACTGAACACACACACACACACTGAACACAAACACACACACACACTGAACACAAACACACACACACACTGAACATACACAGACTGAACACACACACAGACTGAACACAAACACACACACAGACTGAACATACACACACACTGAACACACACACACACACAGACTGGACATACACACACACACACACAGACTGGACATACACACACACACTGAACACACACACACACACAGACTGGACATACACGTACAGTCTGTCCTGAAGGAGGCGCCAGAGGAAACTTCCTCTGTGACCATGAACATCTGTAACATCTGTAACAGACACAGGATCAGATTATCAAGAAGCTTTATTGTCATTGTCAGAGTGAATATAATCATCATCATCATCATCATCATCATCATCATCATCAGTCCTGTTGCTATGGCCTGTGTGCTGGACTGCAGGAGGCTGTTAACATGCAGCAGAGCCGAGCAGACAGACAGACAGACAGACGGACAGGAGGACAGACAGACAGACAGACAGACAGGAGGACAGACAGACAGATAGACAGGAGAACAGACAGGAGGACAGACAGACAGGGGGTAGAGAGGTAGACAGGTAGTGAGGTAGGGGAACAGAGACAGGTAGAGACAGACAGACAGGAGGACAGACAGACAGGTGGGGACAGGTAGCTATTGTGTTATTTACATACAGGTAGGCAGATGCGATAGAAAGCTTATTGGCTGTCTTCCAGAGGCTCCGCCCCCCTCTCTTCTGTGTCGGCCAATCCTCTGTGAGGAGGGGCGGGCTCTGCAGGCTGGGGGGAGGGGTGTGAGGAGGAGGAGGAGGAAGCCGAGGAGGAGGAGGAGGAAAGGGAGAGGGGGAGTTCTGAGGGTGGTTCAGTCTGTAGCCTCCCTCCCCCGTCAGCTTCGCCTCCCATCATCCCCTCCTCCACCTGCCCTGCACCTCCCCCTCCCCCTCCTCCCCCACGTGACCCGGCGAACTGCAGGTGAGGCAGGAGAGTGGCCGGCGCCTCCTTCTCCCTCTCCCTCTCCCCTGCCGCCTCCCTCTCCCGCCGCTCAGCGTACAGTGGAGCCTCCAGGCCGAGGTAGGAGGCGCTGAGCTGCCGCAGGTCCAGCTCAAAGGGGCTGCCGCTGGGGGGCACCGCCACTTCTCCTCCTCCTCCTCCTCCTCCTCCTCCTCCTCCTCCTCCTCCTCCTCCTCTTAGCCTTGCGGGGATGGGAGGAGGCGGAGGCCGGCAGGCCGTCGGGGAGGAGCGACTGGATCTTTGGGAGCCAGCGTTTCCGGACTCTGCGAGCGTTAGTGCACATGTCAGCAGCGATGACGTTCATCTCACTCTCCTTAAAGTTAGGAGCAAAGTTCTGACAGTAAACTGGGGGGGGGGGGGGGGGGGGGGTGAGAGAGGTGAGGACAACAAGGGGAGGAAGAAATGTCTCAGGAGTTCCAAAATACAGTAGAAAGACATGAATGAGTCAGACTGTGTGTGTGTGTGTGTGTGTGTGTCTTACGTTTGACAGTATTTAACACTCGGTTGTCCAGGGGCTTTCGGCTCGGATCATTGGTGGAGGAGCGGATCCCTGTCCCACAGCTATTGGCCAGAGTGTTTCTATGGATACCATAACAACCCAATCAGCACCTATACCAAGCTTTAGATTACCTCTCTCTCTCTCTCTCTCTCTCTCTGAGACAATGTGACAGAGCAGTTATGTAAAGCAGCAGCTGGATCCTGAGGGAAGGTGCTGACTGTCAGAAGCTTCTGGAATACTTCACACAGCTCGACGTCTGATGATGTCAGAGAATCTGGGCGTGACACACCATCGATGTTGTTGTCTCCTTTTTGTTCATTATGAAACATGTTTGACATTTTAACATTAACAGTATCTCAACAAACCATTATTATGATTGATTCATCTCCTGATTTTTTCCTCCATTAATCAATTAATCGTTTGATCAATAAAAGTCTATGAAGTCTTTACATGTCTTGTTTTGTCCAAAATCCAAATATAATCAATTTATAAACAATTTACTATAATGTAGAACCATGAAACATCTGACACAGACTGTAAATAAAGATGGATGTCGCCTCTGTGATGTCACCCACAGGTTTCTGAAGTGCAGAGTGAGCTGCTCCACCGTCGCCATCTTGGCAGTGTCTGACTCCACCCCCTTACTCCCAGCTAATCCAAATATGATCAAAGAGGAGGGGCGTGTGAGGACCTGAGACTTCAGTTCAATAGGTTTAATAGCTGTGGCGAGCATGCGCTCCTGTTAGCATCATTAGCACAGCTAGGTGTTTGGGTATCTTGCTCAAATGGTAACCCAAAGTTAATTCATTTGCTGGCTAGTTAACAAGCTAAGCTAACATGCCAGGTATGGTAAGTGCTGACACTGATACCTGCTACGTTCAGTGACTTGAATCAGCTGATGTGATGCTGAGCAGCTAGCTAACAGTGAGGGCCCTGACCTGTCAGTCAAAGAGGCCACGCCCTCAGTCCTCCATAACTTCAAGCTAGGCTAAGCTAGGCTAACCACCTCCTTCATTTGTTTCTGTTGATGAAAGTCTCCGCTCACCTGTCGAAGAACGTTGCCAGCAGTCTCCTGAGCAGCACCTTGTGTTTGACTCCAGCACACAGGTGACAGTTCATCAGCTGACCTCGTGTCATGAACACACCTGAACCTGAGCACACACACACACACACACACACACACACACACGTCAATACATGACATGATAACTCAACTCTTCAGCTGGATTGTGTTTAATGACCTTCCTAATAAACCTGTTACCATGACAACACATCTTGTACCTGATGCAACTTTCTCACTGTCCTTTTTCTCTGAGTGTCCTACCTGCCACCAGTTCCACCTTCTCTCCCGGGTCGCCCTCAGTGTAGAGCGACGGGTGGCAGCGATACCCGATCTGACTGATCAGACTGGCAGGTAGAGCCATGTTGTCTCGACCAACCAGCACGCAGGGCCGACGCTCGTTAGCCAATGGGAGAGGCAGCATCTCCATCTTCTCTTGGACTGGACCAAAGAGAAACAGGGGGAAAAGAGGGGAGGGGAGGGGGGGTCAGCAAAACCTGGAGGCAGACTGACCGAAGATGATCTGGAAAAGATTCACAGATCCAGTCCTAAACCTCCTGAACTGCTTCAAGGACTCAACGTTGCCGTAGGAGTTAAAATGATTGGAGTAACTGATGGTGTTGCCAAGCACCACCTTGAGGCTAACATTAGCTAGCATACGAGTGTTGACAGATGTTAAAACTGACTCTAAAAATCTTGCTGAAGAATCGACAACCTGTTTCTCATCCAGACTTTTAACCCTCTGTTTTAGTTTTTTCTCACTGCAAAACTTTCACTAATGTTTCAAGAAGTTGTTCAACCACAGTCTCCATTTTGTTTATATCTGCTTCACAGTGAGATCACATGAGATCACATGAGATCACATGAGATCACGGGGGATTAGAAGTGTATGACATGCAAAACGTTTTATTCTCTAACATAAAATCAGTCAGTAAATATTCCAGTCCTGATTCTTTAGTCTTTTACGTCTCAGCTGCTAACTAGTGTCTAAATGAGACACTATACTCACCAGTCCACCTTTACAGCCTCATTAACTCACCTGTCCACCTTTACAGCCTCATTAACTCACCTGTCCACCTTTACAGCCTCATTAACTCACCTGTCCACCTTTACAGCCTCATTAACTCACCTGTCCACCTTTACAGCCTCATTAACTCACCTGTCCACCTTTACAGCCTCATTAACTCACCGGTCCACCTTTACAGCCTCGTTAACTCACCGGTCCACCTTTACAGCCTCGTTAACTCACTGGTCCACCTTTACAGCCTCGTTAACTCATCAGTCCACCTTTACAGCCTGGTGTTTCTACAAACTGTCTCTAACTGTGTCAGAGGAAAAGCTTCAGTAGAGTCAGAGCTGAATCAAACTACAAGCTGAAGTTTAGTGGAGGAGAAACTGAAGTCATGTGACCGTGGTGATGAAGTCATGTGACCATGGTGATGAAGTCATGTGACTGTGGTGTTGAAGTCATGTGACCCTGGTGATGAAGTCATGTGACCCTGGTGATGAAGTCATGTGATCATGGTGAAGTCATGTGATCATGGTGATGAAGTCATGTGACCGTGTTGAAGTCATGTGACCGTGGTGATGAAGTCATGTGACCGTGGTGAAGTCATGTGACCGTGTTGAAGTCATGTGACTGTGGTGATGAAGTCATGTGACCGTGGTGATGAAGTCATGTGACCGTGGTGAAGTCATGTGACCCTGGTGTTGAAGTCACGTGACCTTCGTGTTGAAGTCATGTGACCCTGGTGATGAAGTCATGTGACCCTGGTGATGAAGTCATGTGACCGTGATGAAGTCATGTGACTGTGGTGATGAAGTCATGTGACCCTGGTGTTGAAGTCACGTGACCTTCGTGTTGAAGTCATGTGACCCTGGTGATGAAGTCATGTGACCCTGGTGATCAAGTCATGTGACCGTGGTATTGAAGTCATGTGACCCCGGTGATCAAGTCATGTGACCCTGGTGATCAAGTCATGTGACGTGTTGAAGTCATGTGACCGTGGTGATGAAGTCACGTGACCGTGGTGTTGAAGTCACGTGACCGTGGTGTTGAAGTCATGTGACCTTTGTGTTGAAGTCATGTGACCCTGGTGTTGAAGTCATGTGACCGTGGTGTTGAAGTCACGTGACCGTGATGAAGTCATGTGACCCTGGTGATGAAGTCATGTGACCGTGGTGAAGTCATGTGACCCTGGTGATGAAGTCACGTGACCCTGGTGTTGAAGTCACGTGACCCTGGTGATGAAGTCATGTGACCGTTGTGAAGTCATGTGACCCTGGTGATGAAGTCACGTGACCCTGGTGTTGAAGTCATGTGACCGTGGTGTTGAAGTCACGTGACCGTGATGAAGTCATGTGACCCTGGTGATGAAGTCATGTGACCCTGGTGATGAAGTCATGTGACCGTGGTGAAGTCATGTGACCCTGGTGATGAAGTCACGTGACCCTGGTGTTGAAGTCATGTGACCCTGGTGTTGAAGTCACATGACCTTTGTGTTGAAGTCACGTGACCCTGGTGTTGAAGTCACGTGACCGTGGTGATGAAGTCATGTGACCGTAGTTGGTTTTTAGCCTCACAATAAACATGGTTTCACTCTTAAAGTTTATGGTTCTTCGGATGTGATGTAATCTCAGACAGTTCTGCATGACAAGGACATAAAGTTCCGTTCCTCCGGTCCTTTAGTTCTTGGAGGAACTTGTTTAAAAGGACTAAACAGGGTCAGGTGATGACAGACCTCATCACGTCACTGGTCTGAATTTATCTCAGAATGGATCTGGACTCAGACGGATCACCAACAGGTTTAGTCCTGTGTTCATGATTTAGTTTTGTCACAACTGGTTCATGAGGTAACTTACTGTAGGGGTTTGCAGGATGTCCGTAGATGTGTTGGTAGAGTCCAGGGTGGACAGTGTTGCCGTAGTAATCCTCCTCCAGCTCCTCCTCAGTGGGGGGGTGAGAGGGGGGAGAGTCCGTGGGGAGACTGGATCCTCCCGGACTGGAGCGCCCCCCACCTGCCAGCAGGTAGGACTGCAACCCTGGTACCAAACCTCCACCTGCACCCAGGTAACACAGAGCACTGCTCCTGGAGGTTTGCATGTCCCCCGCGATGTCCGCTCTGAGGACAGAAGGACGGAGGAGACAGAGGACATCCAGTGTGTGATACGATTTATGAGACCAGATGTAACGTTCAGTTGATCTATAAAGAGTCTCTGTGCCAGAACTTGAAGGCGCAGGTTCATCAGACCTAGAGACGCACACAGAGGTTTATAACACTGTGACCAGGATAGGAATGTCACGGTGGCCCCTCCCTCCGGCCACAATTCCCCAAATAAGATAGCATGTTCTGCGGCCACCACGGCCTGTGTGTCCATGCAACTGTGCGTAAAGGTCAAAGGTAAAGTTTGTGGTAACATCACAAAATGTGGTTTTGGCCTTGTGACACGATATCTCAGTAGCACCTTGATGGAATTTCTTTAAATTTGGTTAAACGTTCACGTGGACTCAAATTGATTAGATTAGATGTCAAAGTCCAGTGGGAGCTCACAAAGCATTTTTTAGCCATTACTCAAGACTTTAAGCAGCAATTATGACAAAATTTCACGCTACTATTTAATTTTTCCTGTTATAGGAAAAATTAAATATTAGCGTGAAATTTTGTGACCTGAAACTAGTCTGAGTGGAGGAGGAGGAGGAAGACACTCTAGTTTTTACTTTGGTGACCTGCTGAATTTCTCCCTTTTCTGTTTGTACTTGGACCCACGTTCTCCATCACCACTTTACAGCTTACAACAGTAACACACCACAATACGTCCTTGATTCAACCTGTCACAGCTGGTACACTCAGTCAGTGAATGGGTGACAAGTAGAGATGACTGTTGAACCTAACTCCTGTTTGTCCTCACCTGGCCTCCTCTCCTGCTCCTGCTGCTCCTGCTCCGTTCTCCTCAGCAGGAGGAGTGTCGGCTCTCTCCTGTTTGATCCTGCTGACAGCGAGCAGCAGCTCCTCTGGGCTCAGGGCCGGCTGGTCTGGACTGGCCTCCTCCAGCTGGGGGGTGCTTTGCTGTTGCTGCTGCTGGACCATCGGGGTGTCGAAGCCCCCGAGCTCGTCTGCTGAGGTCGTCTGTAACGAAAATATTCTGCTGTTCTGAAAGACATCTTCAGAGTTTACTGTGTTTGTTCAGTGTTTGTCAAAGTTTGGGCCTTATGAAATAAACACAGTCATGTTGGTTAAAGCATCGAGGGCCTAGGGGCATGGGGGTGTGGCCAGAGAAGATTCCAACCAATCAGCAGCCTCAGATAAAAAATGCGTTGAACTGCAGTTCTTCTAATGTCGACTAAATGCTGCTTCTGCAAGCTGGAATCAAATGAAAATTTATCAGATGTGCTTCCTCACACATTAGTGGACCTTTGTGAGCGCAGCCAATCACTGTTGACTGTCTGACAGATGAATTAGCTTAGCCGTTCAGCAGTTTCTGAATTTCCTGAACTGTACAATAACAAACTAGCCTCATATTGAAACCAGACAAAACAGATAACCTGAGCCTGTAGATGCAGCCGGTGGGTTTGTTACTCCAACACAATTTAAGTCTCTTAAAAAAACAATTGTGTACCGCTAGCAAGGACTGTAGCTAATGCTAACAACTCCAACAGGAGGACAACCAAAACAGTCACAGTCTGGAGGGTTGACTTCAGTCTACCTGGACTAACTCAGTCTATAGACAGCTCTGTGGGCGTGGTCAAACCAACCTGTGAGTCACAGCAGAGAGGTGAGGAGGAGGAGGAGGCCTTCATCATCATCAGCTCCATGCCTCGCTCCACGATGTTCTGGATCTGCAGGTACCCGGCGGTGTACATGAGAACCAGCTGCTCGCTGGCAGCCATGCTGAGGCGTCCCGTGTAGCAGAACGACAGAATCTGCTGGAAACACGTTGGCGTTACTGAGGACGGCAGCTCGAACACCGCCTGGGAGGAGGAGGAGGAGGAGGAGGAAGAGGATGATGAGGAGGAGTCAGCCGCAGAGCTGAACAGGTCTCTGAAGTAGAGGGAGGAGGCGGCGAGGACGGCCCGGTGCGCCTTGAAGGCCTGACCCTGCACCAGGATGGAGACGTCGCAGTAGTGACCCAGTAGCCGCTGCTCGTTCAGGCTGCCCAGCACGCTGCTGCCAAAGTCCGGGATCTCCACCTGCAGCAGCCCCTCCGCCATGGTGGAGGCTGGAGGTCCAGAGGAGGGCAGGACAGGAAGTGACTGAAGGTTCAGACTAGCTGGTGGCTAGATGTTCCTGACCAGCCAGAGTTAGACTGACACAGGGGGGGGGGGGGGGGGGGGGGGGGGGGGGGGGGGGGGGGGGGGGGGGGGTGTTTAGGTGTTGGGGATGCTGCAGATATCTCCTCCAAAATGTTTCAGATACATAATATTGTTGTGGTAGAAACAGTGAGGTCAGAGGTCAGGGCTGGAGGAGGCGGGAGGAGAGGGGGGTCAGCTCCTGATGTGGAGTCAAAGCGAAGTGGGGAGGAGGAGGAGACTGTAGATCATCAGGATCAAGGTCAGCTCAGCACAGGGAAACAGCTAGAATATGAAGAGGGGTGGGGAGGTTTAAAGTGTCACAGTGTCACACCTTCTCGTTTACCTGCAGATCAAACTGAGAAAACACCAATCACATCTGAGACACCTCCACCACACATCTGCCAGTCATTTATTTATAATCATTATGGCACATGACACACATTTCACATGTGATCAATGTCATTAATAAGTGATCAAATGTGATAAGAAATGTGAATAAGATGTGTGGTAAGGTGACAACATTTCACAAAAATAAATTTAAAAAAACTGTTGAAAATGTGACAAAAACTCACTGAACGCTCAGGTGACACAGCCTGTGTCTCTGTGACAGTGAGGAGGCGTCAGTCAGCTGCTCCCCCTCTTCCTCATTACTCCTCCTCCTCCTCTCCTGACTGACCAAACGTCGTCGTCTTCTTCTTCTTCTTCTTCTTCTTCTTGGCGCCACCTCCCTCCAACCCGCTGGAGAACTCGGAGCGGAACAGACTGACCTCCCTCTGACCGGGACTGAACCTGAGGAGGAGAGAACACCGAGGTTACTGTCACTGTAATGTGGTGCTGGTCCTGGTCTCATTCTGGACCCGGGTCCTACTGGTCCATATAATATTCTTGTCACAACATGTCACATGACCAGGTGACCAGGTGATAATGAACAAGATAAAAACAGAATCCTTAGGAACAGGTAAAAACAAAACCCTCTCAGACGAGAATCAAAGCTTCATGTTTCTGCTTCTTCAGACTCAAGGATTCAAAACTGTACCTGAGCAGGAGCACACATGCACACACACCTGGTTCACTGCACTACGGTGGCCGACAAGGCCAAACAAAACAAATACAGAGACGGCTGCAAGAAGTAAAATAAAAATATACTGCAAACACAAAAGCTCCAGGCCTCTAGGGGGAGCTCTAAGAGGAGCAACTTGAACTTCAAGACCTACGACCTGACCTTTGACATTTGAGAGAAAGAGGAGGCAACATAAAAAGGTTTGTGTTTTGGTTGGTCGTAGTTTTTACAACAGAAAACGTCGAGTTAGCATTAACGTTAGCTTATATCCAGTCTCTGGGTGTTCCTCTTAGAGCCCCCCCACAGGCCTGGAGCTCTGACACTGTGCTGTCTGGAGATACAGAGTGTTGGTTGTTCATGTTTCTGCCCTCGTCAGCCACCGTACTGGAAAGTGGTTTGGCTTCTGTAACACAAACACTGAACACAGACTGATCCTGGATCAGATTCAGGCCCCAACAGGATCTGACTAGTTTCCATTTGCAATCAATTCTGTTCTGTTACTGAGTTCTAGTCTCTAGTGACCAATCATCAACCTCCAGCCTGAAACCAGGAGCTGCAGTTCCTCTAACTGGCCACTAGAGTCTGGCTCCAACAGTGAGTCAGTCCCCATAGACTCCCATGTTAAACTGTCCAACTTTACAGCAGAAATAAACATGTTTACAGCCTGGTACAGAAACTGTTTTGGTCTCTAGAGATAATTTCCTCCTTCATGACACCTGTTTATATAACTCACCTGTTTATATAACTCACCTGTTTACATTTTAATAAGGACTGACATTATGGAGGATTGAGGGCGTGGCCTCTTTGAGTGACAGGTGGGTGAGCGTATGCATTGAAGTCTCAGCTCCACACATGCCCCTCCTCTTTGACCAGTTAGGGGGCGGAGTCAGACACTGCCAAGATGGCGACAGTGGAGCAGCTCACTCTGAGCTTTAGAAACCTGTGGGGGATGTCACAGAGGCGACGTCCCTCTTTATTTACAGTGTGTGGTTCTGACAGTCAGCTTCTGGATGTTCAGCCAATCATAAGACAGGAGGCTTCTTAAGGAAGTACAGGCGTTTGCAGAGCGTTTTGTTAAAATGATCCGCTGAAATGTGAAATGGGATGTGGATGAAGCTAACAGTTAGATGCTCTGGGACTGAACTAATGACGACAGAGAGGATCATGGGAGGATTCAGGGTTAGGGTTTCAGATTCAGATGAAACTGAGGTTTCATGTGTCTCTGTCTGTGTATGTGTACGAATATTCTGATTTTACATTAATAACACTGGTTGTTGTGCAATGTTTGAGCCGCATAATCCTGATAATGTTTACATGATTGGATGGCTGATGGTTACGGTGCTCACAATCACACTCAGACTGTAAACTGTACAGACAGACAGACACACACAGACAGACAGACAGACAGACACAGACAGACAGACAGACACTAACACACAGACAGACAGACACACACAGACAGACAGACAGACAGACAGACAGACAGACAGACAGACACTAACACACAGACAGACACACACACAGAGACACACACACAGACAGACACAGAGACACAGACAGATAGACAGACAGACAGACAGACACACAGACAGACAGACAGACAGACAGACACTAACACACAGACAGACACACACACAGAGACACACACACAGACAGACACAGAGACACAGACAGACAGACAGACAGACACACACAGATAGTAGAGTCAGTGGCAAAGTTTGCACCCAGGCTCATCTCTCTCTCCTGCACCTTCACCTTCACCCAGCTCTCCAGCTGCTCTGATCTCCTCCACTTTAACAACTCCTCCCTGTCTAATGTTACTTGTCTAATAAGATTACATTAAAAGTCTGAGTAACGTAACGCTAACAGCGTTATATAGTTTACACTCACATCACATCTGATTACAAGTGTGAACATTGAAATACTATTTTTGACCTAACCATCATCATTTACGAGTCAGTAAAAGGCTTATGATGCTTCCTGACCAGCGTCTTCTTCATCTGTTGTCTTCCTCTTCTTAGAGAAATATCTGAACAAGCTCATCTGAAAATGAAGTCAGCAGTTAAAACATAATGACGTGTAGATATTAGCTTAATGCTATCAATTAGTTTACCCAAGTTAGCGTCACTGAGTTGGCTAATAAGTCGACCTTTTCTCCGGTAATTCGCTGCCTTATTCCTCACGACTACACTTCTCTGACTCTCACCTGGTGCCTGACGTGACGTCACTTTCAAGGCCGCGCTCTCACGAGTAATTAACTCCAATAGGATCCAACAACCACCCCACTCCACCCCCCCCCCCCCCCCCCCCCCCCCCCCCCCCCCCCCCCCCCCCCCGCTGTTGCCCCCATCATCACACAGGCTGTGCTGTGAAGGTGGAGAGATGTGGCGGTGGTGCATTTGCGACAATAAAAAAATTAAAAATTAAAAAATAAAAGAAATTTGAAGGCGTAGCGGCTGTGATTTAGCAGTGGCGGCCACTGCTAAATGAATGTAGAGGAAACACTGCCTCGTCATTCTTTATCTAATCAATATCTCTCTCTCTTGCCCTGGGGCAACTGCAGGGGTTGAGGGTTCAACGCCCCCCTGGGGAACACTCTGCCCCACAGTGCCTACTGCTTTTTGTTTTGTGAGGTCACCTTGACCTTTGACCTTTAGCCACCAAAATCAGTTCATCCTTGAGTCCTAGAGAATATTTTTAAATAGTTCCTTCAACGTATCACAGAGATCTCAGTGTGAACCTGAACGCACCATTACACAACTGACCAGCACCCAGGGGACTGAGGAGGCGGAGCCCAGAGAGAGGGACACACACCTGTAATTATGTCTCTACTGACCACTGGCTGTGTGTGTGCGTGTGTGTGTGTGTGTGTGTGTATGTGTGTGGTCAGACCATGTCCAGGCAAGCCCGCTGTGAGGAGCAGCTGTTAACAACAACAACAACACACACATATTAAACACACACTCAGACACACACTCAGTCCTGTGTGGACGGAGTGTGAACATGATCTGACTGAAGGGAACACGGCTTTAATTATGGATCAGTGTGTGTGTGTGTGTGTGTTACTGTCAGTCATCTCAGCAGGGGGTGTGTGTTAATGAGCAGAGACAGACGTGTCAGACACACACACACACACACACACACACACACACACGTCTCTCAGCCGAGAATATTTAAACAGCTGTTTTAATACATGTGTGTACTGTTAGTGGGTGGAGCAAACTCTGCTAACGACAACTCGCACACGATGTCGTCTATCAGTCCGTCACACTCTCTCTGTCAGTGAGCTGAGCTGCTGATCACCATGACAACAGCACGTTGGGCAGTGAGTCCGCTGCACGAATCCACATGTGGTCGATTAGACCTGTTTTTATAAGGGCTGCTAATGAAGCTAATGCTAACTTCTTCACAATAAAAGCCTCCAGACATTTTACCAGTGAAAAGCTTTTAACGTGAAAGTATCTGACTGTCTGAATATCATTTATTCTCAGCTCATTATTTCTATTTAATTATTATTTTACTGACTCAACTTTGTCAGTTTGTCTTTCATGTTTTCTTGTTTCAACATTTCATCCTGGTTGTTTCTGTGGTTAAAGGAGGATTGATCCTCCAGGTGTTAGAAATAAAGTCAGTCTGAATAAATCTCAGTGAGTTCAGTCGCATTCTTTCCCCTTCACGTCTTTGACCTCAGGACGTTTTCCATGGAGGTCGAGGAGACGAGGTCAGAGAGGAGGTCACTCTGACTTTTCCACTCAGCTGAGGAACGAGTTCGGTGCCGACTCAGGACCTCAGCGGCTCGCCGCAGAGATCAGCTGTGAGTGATGAAGATCAGCAGTAGACTCACCTCCTCTCTCCAGCGCTGCTCAGCTTCTTGTTCTGGGTCTTGACAGGACTCCTGGCCTGGTTCCTGTTCTGGTTCCTGTTGTGTCGTTTGGCCCCGGGGCCCGTGGCGCTGGCGGCGGCGCTTAGACCCTGCGGAGCGTCTCTGAGGCCGAAGCTCTTGGCGGTGTGTCCCAGGTGGAGCGAGCGGATGTGGAAGATGTGCTTGAGGTGAGCGGGGTAGGTGGTGTACGCCCGCAGGAAGGACTGCAGCGCTGATGACATCACAGTGACATCACAGGGACACGTCAACCAACCGACCAGGCAACCAGGTAAGCAGACATCAGACGGACAGAGGGACGTACCTTTCTTGGCGCTCTGCACTGACGAAGCATCTGAGTGAACGAAGTTCTCAAACTCCGTCTGAAGAACCGTCGCTCGCTCCCGGATCTCCTGCTCCAGAGCTCTGCTAGAACTCTGACACACAGAACCTTCATCAGCATCAGCATCATCATCATCACCATCATCATCATCATCATCATCATCACCACCATCACCACCATCACCATCATCATCATCATCACCACCACCATCATCATCATCATCATCACCATCATCATCACCTTCACCATCATCACCATCATCATCAGCATCAGCATCATCATCATCATCATCATCACCACCATCACCACCATCACCACCATCATCATCATCATCATTATCACCACCACCATCATCATCATCATCATCACCATCATCATCACCTTCACCATCATCACCATCATCATCATCATCATCATCATCATCACCATCATCATCATCCCTACCATCATCATCATCATCATCACCACCATCACCACCATCACCACCATCATCATCATCATCATTATCACCACCACCATCATCATCATCATCATCACCATCATCATCACCATCACCACCATCACCATCATCATCATCACCACCACCACCATCATCATCATCATCATCACCATCATCATCATCATCACCTTCACCATCATCACCATCATCATCATCATCATCACCATCATCATCATCACCACCATCACCACTGTCACCATCATCATCACCACCATCATCATCATCATCATCATCATCATCACCATCATCATCATCATCATCATCATCATCATCATCATCATCACCTTCACCATCATCATCATCATCACCACCATCACCACCATCATCATCACCATCATCATCATCACCTTCACCATCATCATCACCTTCACCATCATCATCACCTTCACCTCCACCATCATCATCATCATCACATCACCATCATCATCATCATCATCACCATCATCATCACCATCACCTTCACCATCATCATCATCATCACCATCATCATCACCTTCACCATCATCATCATCACCATCATCATCACCATCACCTTCACCCTCATCATCACCATCATCATCACCATCATCATCATCATCACCATCATCCTCATCATCATCACCATCACCTTCACCATCATCACCATTATCATCATCACCACCATTACCATCATCACCATCAACACCATCATCACCATCATCCTCATCATCATCACCATCACCTTCACCATCATCATCACCATCATCATCACCATCATCATCATCACCATCATCACCACCATCACCATCATCATCATCACCATTATCATCATCACCACCATTACCATCATCACCATCATCATCATCACCATCTCCACCATCACCATCATCATCACCATCATCATCATCATTATTACCTTGCTGTGGTATTTGCCCCGCCCCTTGTAGGTGTCATCCATCATCAGACTGGACAGGATGTCCAGCAGCTTCATCTCTGATAGGCTGAAACACATAAAACCCGCCCACACAGTGAAAGCCAGGAAGTGGAGCAGAAACTCTGACCTATCAACATGCAGTTCTTACAGGTCACTGAAAGGTGATAGGCTGTCAGTGAACAGACCTGATGTTGTGATTGGCCAGCTCAGTGATGAAGGCGGTCTCAGCGGGAGTGAGGAAGAGGAGGCTGCTTCCTCTTCCTCCGATACGAGCCGTCCGCCCGACGCGGTGAACGTACTCTGCCGCCGCTGTCGGAGGCGTGTACTGTAGAAACACAACACTCAGTGATCACATTATTAGGAACACCCAGGTTTTACATGTATTCATACCCTAAGGGCCCCCTGGGGGTCCACGGACCCCCGTCTGAGACCCACTCCTCTAAACCACTGACTGGACAAGAAAACACAGGTGAACACACCTGAACATTTTAGTGAGCACGTACCTGAAGAATCCAGGTGACCTGAGGAAGGTCCAGACCTCTGGCTGCTACGTCCTGAAACACATGAACATCACATGGTACCGTGTGACCAATGACTCGACAGCGCCCCCTATACAAGTTCAACAAGCCGTGTGTCTCACCTTCATGTACCAAACTCAGGAGTCACCTGTAACCTGAGTGGACCTACAAAAAAGACTGTATGTACCCACACCCTAAAGCCAACAGGAAGTCAGCCATCTTGAATTTACTCTGCAGTTTTTAAGGATGTCGTACTTTAACAAACTCCTACAGAATAAATCAGATCCACATCATATCTGGTCGGTCTCATCGTGTGATTCTTTTGATG
>BDMU01000148.1:52500-75000 GCA_002217815.1 Seriola quinqueradiata
CAGAGGGTCAGGGGGACAGAGGGTCAGAGGGTCAGAGGGACAGAGGGACAGGGGTCAGAGGGTCAGAGGGACAGAGGGACAGAGGGTCAGAGGGACAGAGGGTCAGAGGGACAGAGGGACAGAGGGTCAGAGGGACAGAGGGTCAGAGGGACAGAGGGTCAGAGGGACAGAGGGACAGAGGGTCAGAGGGACAGAGGGACAGAGGGTCAGAGGGACAGAGGGTCAGAAGGACAGAGGGTCAGAGGGACAGAGGGACAGAGGGTCAGAGGGACAGAGGGACAGAGGTCAGAGGACAGAGGGTCAGAGGGACAGAGGGTCAGAGGGACAGAGGGACAGGACGACTCAAGGACCTGGAACATCAGAGATCAATCAGACTTTGGTTCGACCTTCTGATCTCCTTCCTGAACCCTGTAATCATCATGGTGCTCCTCCTCTGTCTTTGCTGTCTCTTCCAGGACACCCGGAGGAGGTTCCAGGAGGAACCAGGAACCAGGAGAACCTGTTCCAGGACTCCTGGAACCTCCTCAAGGAACCTCTGTGGAAGTGGAACCACTTGCAGCATTTAGGACAGAAAGAGGAGGAGAAGACTGGAGGAGGTGAGGAGGATGTACCTGGCCTTCTCTGATTTCCTCTTCTCTCCTCCCATCAGAACACCTGGAACGATCCAGGTAAACGGCTGCAGAGAGAGAGAGAGAGAGAGAGGTGTGACCAGGTGTGACCAGGTTGTGACCAGGTGTACTCAGTCAGCAGATGAAGTATTATCAGCGTTACCTTCAGAAGCTTCTGGAAGGTGTGGAAGGTCTGCAGGGCGAGCTGATGGACAGGAGGACAGTCAGTAACAGGTAAGAGGAGGGAGGGGACACTGGGCTCAGGTGAGAGTAAGGACAGGTGTGTGATCAGACCGCACCTCTCTGGTGGGGACGAGGACGACGGCCAGAGGACCGTCTGACCTGCTGACCTTCGGCTGGACCGACTGAAGACTCTGGACCAGAGGGACGGCGTAGGACAGAGTCTTCCCTGCAGAGACGGACAGACTGTGTCACCATGGTAACACAGGTGTAGGTGTGTGTGTGTGTGTGTGTGTGTGTGTGTCTCTCACCTGATCCCGTCTGAGATCGAACCACGGCGTCTCGTCCTGACAGGAGAGCAGGGATGGTCTGTTTCTGAACACTGAACACACACACACACACACACACACACACACACACACACACACACACACACACACACACACACACACACACACACACACAGCGTTGTGCAGGTCCGTCACAAACTGAGCTAAAATCCTTTTCATGTTGGTGCCACTGAAAGAAATCAGCAGTGTGTTGTGTGTGTGTGTGTGTTGTGTGTGTGTGTGTGTGTGTGTGTGTGTGTGTGTGTGGTGTGTGTGTGTACTGACCTGGTCAGTGTGGAAACATTCAGGACTTTGTTGAGCGTCACCACCTTGAGGAGAGAAACCAGACGATCACTGACCTGAACTCAACCTGTATTTATAACTTCAGCCACAGACACATGAAGAGTGTGTGTGTGTGTGTGTGTGTGTGTGTGTGTGTGTGTGTTACCAGGTGTGGGTGCAGGTCCAGGTCTGAAAACGAGTCACTGGTGAAAATCTTCTCTTTCACCTGATCAACAACTGGTCTGAAGGAAGGAAGGAGCGGAGTGAGGTTATTAAAGTTCATTGCTGACTAATCAATAAAACTGATCAGAAATATGTGAGAAAGTTAGGCGGTGACATCAGCAGATTGATATAAACCAAGGTGATGAGAAGCAGAGGAGGATCTGTGCAGCCAATCAGAGAAGGAGCTGGGTACCTGTGGATCTCAGGTATATCCGGGTTGTGTTTGAACAGAGAGGAGGTCTTGATGCTGCTCCTCCCCGCCTCCTTCACTGCCTCCTCCTTCTCCTTTTTCTTCTTCTTCTTCTGTGGTGCCCCGCCCTCTGTTGGCTCAGGGGGCGGAGCCTGGAGACGCCACACAACACAGATAATGGTTATAATACAACGTGGTGACTTCCTGGTCACCGTGGTCCAGACTGCAGGTCTCTGTTTCCGTCATGTGTGAACAGAAGAGACACACCTGGTTTGTGTGTGTGCACGTGTTTACCTGTGAATGTGCAGGGGGAGGAGCTTCAGTCTGTACCTGCCCCTCCTCCTGCTCCCGCTCTGCCCGGTCAGTCTGCAGCGTCCTCTTCTCCTCTGAGGAAGAGCTGCACCTCCTTTTCTCTGCTCTCTGCTTCTTCTGGACGTCACACACAAACACCAAGAGTTCACTCAGCTGCTGTTTCAGCTCTTATTTTGAAAATCCTGCTGTGACTGAGTCTGACAAACGTTCAGGCAGAGAAATGATCTTCAGTCTCTGAGCAGCTTCATGAGGAGAGGAGCTTCTCTGCTTCCTCTCTCATCTCCTTTAGGAAACACTGGAGCTTCCTTTACCAAGGGAAAGGAGACATGCCGTCCCACAATGCCTTGCTGCAGCAGCATTTAAAACCACAGCAGAGCCACATACATGTAGAAACATCAGAGCAGCTGTTTCTGTCTGATGGACTGAAGCTCAGATCCATAAATATAGATTCATCCTCTTTCATCAGTCAGGAGTCGTCATGAAGAACGAGCTGATGAATCTATAGTTACATCATCATCATCATCATCATCATCATCACAACTAAATACTATAGTCTATACATTAATATTGTTGCACCAAATAGAAACATCAGGAAACTATCAACTTCTGTCTGAATATCATTTATTCTCAGCTCATTATTTCTATTTAATTATTATTTTACTGACTCAACTTTGTCAGTTTGTCTTTCATGTTTTCTTGTTTCAACATTTCATCCTGGTTGTTTCTGTGGTTAAAGGAGGATTGATCCTCCAGGTGTTAGAAATAAAGTCAGTCTGAATAAATCTCAGTGAGTTCAGTCGCATTCCTTTCCCCTTCACGTCTTTGACCTCAGGACGTTTTCCATGGAGGTCGAGGAGACGAGGTCAGAGAGGAGGTCATTCTGACTTTTCCACCGCAGCCTGAGATCAGGTCAGGACATCCTCAATCTCACCCCGTCACAATAAAAGCAGCCTGTTTTTACAGAGACTGTTTAACACACGAGACATAAACAAACAGGAAACTGAAGTTCTCTGTCGGTGTGATTAGGAAAATAACAGAAGAGAAGTTTCATGTGTAAACACCTTCAGACTGTCTCCAAGACATTCCATGATATGACGGAATTATTTTAGATTTTCTTCTGGTTCATTTGAAGCACTGAGCTGAACATCTGCTGCCTGTCACAGTGATGAAGGACACATCGGTACTGGACCAGGACCAGGACCAGGACCAGGTCTATGTTTCAGACAAGGTGCAGGTGAGTCTGGAGGGTCCGGCTCCAGACTGATACTCACTCTGACCCATCTCTGCTGAGCGCTCACAGGTTTCCTCCTGGAAGACGGAGATGAGGGCAAACTGCTGCTGATGTTTAGACACAGCTGGTCATCTGCTGATGACATCATCGACACACCTGAGCCACAAACACACAGGTTAGAGGTAGTTATAACAGGCAGTTCTGTAAATCTGTTTATTAAAATGACGGTGGTGATTTCTCACTCACACCAAACAGTTACTGGGCAGCACCATGTGACACAGATCACGTGACCGTCCTCAGCCGTTTGATCACACTCACCTTTACAGGTGTACACGTCAGGATTTAACAACATGTACAGGAGGCACCAAAAGTTCAAACCTAGAAGTGTAACAGAAGCTGCTTCTTGTGCCGAAGTCAAGAGCGACACGTGCTGATGTGTTCAGGGTTCAACGGTGTTTTCCAACACCTGAGTTTCACTGTGTGACAGGGAGGAAACGTTAAACTGACACGTTTCTGAGCGGAGTCTGGCGTCACGTGCAGCAGGTTCAGTGTCTGATCGAGGCGCGAAGCCGTGAATTAATCAGTGAAGTCACATCGATGATGTTCACGTTACCGCACAGTAACAACACCAGCTACACACACACACACACACACACACACACGTGTGTGTTCGTAGCTCAGATTCAGTTGTATCTTAGCAGCTAACGCTAGCCTCATGCTTATGGCAGCGGTTTCCGGTCGGTAAACAGATTTCACAATAAATTCGTGAAGAAAAAACAGAAAATTAGACAAATTAAAACTCACCGAACAAACCGACCCGCGTGGGAAACTCTTCCTGGTGCGTCACTGAGGCCCCGCCTCCTCCACAGCTGATTTAGTGGGCATGCGCAGGAGCTTCTCCCGTTATTTTGAGTTTTATTTCGTTTTGAATAAAACAAAATAAAAACAAATATAATATAATATAATGTATAGTCCAAACATTTACGTTGTGACTAAATAGTTTTTCATTTATGTTTCGTGTTGAGGAAACATCATGAGAAAACAAATAAAGAAACAAACATAAATATTTATTGAATCAGTGTAAATGAGGACGAGAATCTTTTATTGATTAATCAACATTAATGAGTCTGGTAAAGAAAGAAACCTGAGTGTTCTGTCAGTAAAACACTAAACAAACTGAAGATAATAATAAGATAATAAGACCTGATCCAGAGAGAGCTGAGCTAGACCTGACCATGACCCAGACCATGTCTGTAAATAGACCTGAACATCATTGGACCAAATCCACAACAGACCAACAAGAGTCAGACCTGATCCACTATGGACCTGAGTCCTGATCCACCTTGGACCTGAGACTGAGTGTGAAATGTCTTGAGTACAAGAAGACCAAATAATCTGGACCTGTCCCTGCTCAGGTCCTGGATCAACTTGAACAAACCCCAGATGATAAAAACCAGATCAGCATTCCAATCTGAAGACCTGGGTGCCTTGCTCAGAGGCTTCCCGGCAGGATGAAGCAGGGTGGACAGTGTCTTCGGTCTCTGTAGGAGACGAGGACAAACTGTCCATCATCACATCAGCAGCCGTCAGGTCCTATTTCCCTCCCGCCCCGCTTCCTGTTGTCGACAGGAAGACTTAAAAATAGAGCTGTCAATCAAAGCGCAAGCCCGGCACCACTGGGACTCAAACCGGCGCTCAGGAGGATTAATTATAGTCATTTACCAAAATCCTCACTTTGAAACGTCTGTGTGATTGAGCGAGTTGTGAAAATGACGGAGGGAGAGTTTGAAGTGAAGGAGATATTTTAACATGAAGGTTTGAAGTAAACGCTGCCGTCCCAAACTGTGATAACTGCTTTTAGATCAGAGGAGCCGCCGAGCCGCCTGACAGAGGAGCATCAGCTGCTGCCACTCACACTCACTCATTAATAATCATTGTATTAATAAAACACTGACTGTCTGTCTCCACTGGACACATCACTGACGACCACGTGCCTCTGAGCTAAAGGATAATTCCACTTTTTTACAGCTTGTTGTGGTGAAACAGTGTGTCATCATGTCTGAGTCCAAGAAACAGTTGGTGGAACTACAGGTGGCAGCTGAGCAGCAGGTAAAGCTCTCACCTGGCACTTCGCAACACCTGACTAACCTTGAACTAACACTAAGTTCTAGGTTTCCCCACAAACCTAAAGTTAAAGTTGACCATAACTCTAACTTAAAGGAGCTATCAGTAAGTTTTGCTAATGCTACACAGCAACGTTAGCTGTTTACGCACCAGTCTAGAAGAAATGTGAGTTCAGCATCAAACTTAATTTCTGTTTGTGGTGGTGTTGGTCTTTGTGGTGGTGTTGGGTCTTTGTGGTGGTGTTGGTCTTTGTGGTGTGTTGGGTCTTTGTGGTGTGTTGGGTCTTTGTGGTGTGTTGGGTCTTTGTGGTGTGTTGGGTCTTTGTGGTGTGTTGGGTCTTTGTGGTGTGTTGGGTCTTTGTGGTGTGTCGGGGGGTCAGGCTCTGTGCAAGTTTAGACCCTGGTCACCTAAACACACCTTAAATGAACACATGTGGTTGTGGTCATAGTAGGAAGCCAGTGAGGGATCATGGTCTTGGATATGGGGGAGACACGGACCCCCCCCCCCCATCAGACACCACACAGAGGTAGAACAGGTGACAGGACAGCAGGACAGGTAGACAGACAGAGGGACTGTATGTGACAGTATGAAATCTCTTAAAGTGGTGACTGTCGAACAGGAAGCTGTGAGCTGGTCAGAGTGACGCTGTCTCTTCATCCTGAAACTGTTGGACATGATGAAATGAAGGACTCCATGTTTGGACACTTGTGTCTCTTTCACACATCGACTCTGAAACTCGTGTCTGTATTAAAATCATCTCTGAAAACATTTTGTTCTTTTCATGTGAGAAGAGGCTGAAAGCAGCTGAATTTGGAGACGTGAGCAGGTTTAAAGATGATGTTTGCCTGAGGCGACAGTCCTCGCACGCACGCACGCTCGCACGCAACGCACGCACGCACGCACGCACGCACGCACGCCGCACGCACGCACGCACGCACGCACGCACGCACGCACGCACGCACGCACAGATTAGTGTTTTCGGGTCAGGAGAGAACTGTAGCTGCAGACTGACGCTGTGGTTCCTCTGTGTGTTTAATGTTCAGGTGTCTGAGGTGGTGACGAACCTCCAGAGAATCATCATCAGTCTGCTGCTCCTGCTGCCGTCATCGTGTGTGTGACGATGTGCGGTCTGATGACAAAACACTCGTTAGTAGAGCCAGCACTCTGACCTCTGTGTGTTCAGTGAGGAGTGTATTGTCTCTGCACTGTCCTATAGTGTCTATTTCTACAGTGTGTATCTACAGTGTGTATCTACAGTGTGTATCTACAGTGTGTATATCTACAGTGTATATCTACAGTGTGTATCTACAGTGTGTATATCTACAGTGTGTATTTACAGTGTGTATCTACAGTGTGTATTTACAGTGTGTATATCTACAGTGTGTATCTACAGTGTGTATCTAGTGTGTATCTACAGTGTGTATCTACAGTGTGTATTTACAGTGTGTATCTACAGTGTGTATCTACAGTGTGTATCTACAGTGTGTATCTAGTGTGTATCTACAGTGTATATCTACAGTGTGTATCTACAGTGTGTATCTACAGTGTGTATCTACAGTGTGTATTTACAGTGTGTATCTACAGTGTGTATCTACAGTGTGTATCTACAGTGTGTATTTACAGTGTGTATCTACAGTGTGTATCTACAGTGTGTATTTACAGTGTGTATCTACAGTGTGTATTTACAGTGTATATCTACAGTGTGTATCTACAGTGTGTATATCTACAGTGTGTATCTACAGTGTGTATATCTACAGTGTGTATCTACAGTGTGTATCTACAGTGTGTATTTACAGTGTGTATCTACAGTGTGTATCTACAGTGTGTATCTACAGTGTATATCTACAGTGTGTATCTACAGTGTGTATATCTACAGTGTGTATTTACAGTGTGTATATCTACAGTGTGTATCTACAGTGTGTATCTACAGTGTGTATATCTACAGTGTGTATCTACAGTGTGTATCTACAGTGTGTATATCTACAGTGTGAATATCTATAGTGTGTATCTACAGTGTGTATCTACAGTGTGTATCTACAGTGTGTATTTACAGTGTGTATTTACAGTGTGTATTTACAGTGTGTATCTACAGTGTGTATATCTACAGTGTATATCTATAGTGTGTATCTACAGTGTGTATCTACAGTGTGTATCTACAGTGTGTATTTACAGTGTGTATCTACAGTGTGTATCTACAGTGTGTATATCTACAGTGTGTATCTACAGTGTGTATCTACAGTGTGTATCTACAGTGTATATCTACAGTGTGTATCTACAGTGTGTATATCTACAGTGTGTATCTACAGTGTATATCTAGAGTGTGTATCTACAGTGTGTATCTACAGTGTGTATCTACAGTGTGTATTTACAGTGTGTATCTACAGTGTGTATTTACAGTGTGTATTTACAGTGTGTATCTACAGTGTGTATCTACAGTGTGTATTTACAGTGTGTATCTACAGTGTGTATCTACAGTGTGTATCTACAGTGTGTATATCTACAGTGTATATCTAGAGTGTGTATCTACAGTGTGTATCTACAGTGTGTATCTACAGTGTGTATCTACAGTGTGTATCTACAGTGTGTATATCTACAGTGTATATCTAGAGTGTGTATCTACAGTGTGTACTACAGTGTGTATTACAGTGTGTATCTACAGTGTGTATCTACAGTGTGTTATCTACAGTGTAATCTAGAGTGTGTTCTAAGTGTGTATCTACAGTGTGTATCTACAGTGTGTATCTACAGTGTGTATATCTACAGTGTATATCTATAGTGTGTATCTACAGTGTGTATCTACAGTGTGTATCTACAGTGTGTATTTACAGTGTGTATCTACAGTGTGTATCTACAGTGTGTATATCTACAGTGTGTATCTACAGTGTGTATCTACAGTGTGTATCTAGTGTATATCTACATGTGTATTACAGTGTGTATATCTACAGTGTGTATCTACAGTGTATTCTAGAGTGTGTATCTACAGTGTGTATCTACAGTGTGTATCTACAGTGTGTATTTACAGTGTGTATCTACAGTGTGTATTTACAGTGTGTATTTACAGTGTGTATCTACAGTGTGTATCTACAGTGTGTATCTAACAGTGTGGTATTTACAGTGTGTATCTACAGTGTGTATCACAGTGTGTATCTACAGTGTGTATCTACAGTGTATATCTAGAGTGTGTATCTACAGTGTGTATCTACAGTGTGTATCTACAGTGTGTATTTACAGTGTGTATCTACAGTGTGATATCTACAGTGTAATATCTAGAGTGTGTATCACAGTGTGTTCTACAGTGTGTATCTACATGTGTATTACAGTGTGTATCTACAGTGTGTATATCTACAGTGTATATCTAGAGTGTGTATCTACAGTGTGTATCTACAGTGTGTATCTACAGTGTGTATCTACAGTGTGTATAGTCTACAGTGTATATCTAGAGTGTGTACTACAGTGTGTATCTACAGTGTGTATCTACAGTGGTATATCTAGAGTGTGTATCTACAGTGTGTATCATACAGTGTGTATCTACAGTGTGTATTTACAGTGTGGTATCTACAGTGTGTATATCTACAGTGTATATCTAGAGTAGTGTATCTACAGTGTGTATCTACGTGTGTATCTACAGTGTGTATCTACAGTGTGTATCTACAGTGTGTATCTACAGTGTGTATATGAAGGTGGGGGCAGAGGCTTTGACAGAGTTAATATAATCCATAAATATTAAAATCTGTTTTTAGGAAATAAAAAACTAAAATTCATGAAAGAAAAAACTGAACTTTTATTTTATTGTGAACAAACCAGCAACATTAAAACATGTAGTTTAGATCAGTAGAAGAAGAAGACTATCTCTCTGTGTGTCCTCTGTCTGTCTCCACAACCTGAGTTCACCTGGGTCCAGGTGAGTCCAGGTGAGTCCAGGTGAGTCCAGGTGAGTCCTGCTGTCAGCCAGTATTCAGTCTGCTCTCTAGAGCCTCGAACACAGAGTGGGGATCCTGGTCAGCATCAATATGAACCGCATCTGGATACACAGACTGTACACACACACACACACACACACACACACACACACGATTTATTCTGATTTAGTTGTCTGTGATGTCCTTCAGTTCTTAACTGTGAGGCTAATTAACAAGCTAACACACATGGTGGAACATGTGACATCATTTAGGCTCATTTAGCTTCACATGACCTTCAGAAGGTCAGGACGTGGTTTTAGAGTTCAGATCAGGTTCAGGTTCTTGTGGGTTCTCACCGGTCCAGTATAAATGTGTGTGTACCTGCAGAACAGCAGTGTGTGTCCTGTACTGGTCCAGAGTGTGTGTCACAGCGTGTGTGTCGTCCTCTGGTCGGGTCTCCAGTCGGTTCTGGACCTGGGAGCTGGGAGCCGGTCGAGTCACAGCGTGAAACCTGCAGGAGAGACACCGTAAGGAGCAGCTCTGCACCTGACTGCAATTGACAGGTTGTCCAGGTAATAAACAGTGACCTGCTTCATGTTGTTGTTGCCATAGAAATGAACTTTATTGACACGTCGATTCTGTGTTTGAAAAGCAAAACACAGACTCAACATTTCTCTAAAACTCAGTGATGTCTTTCATTTAACTGGTTTAACTGGTCACTAGATTAACTGGTCACTAGTTTAACTGGTTACTGGTCACTGGTTTTACTGGTTACTGGTTTAACTGGGTACTGGTTTAACTGGTCACCGGTTTAGCTGGTTACTAGTTTAACTGGGTACTGGTTTAACTGGTCACCGGTTTAGCTGGTTACTAGTTTAACTGGGTACTGGTTTAACTGGACACTGGTTTAACTGGTCACTGGTTTAACTGGTCATTAGTTTAACTGGTTACTGGTCACTGGTTTAACTGGTTACTGGTTTAACTGGGTAGTGGTTTAGCTGGTTACTAGTTTAACTGGGTACTAGTTTAACTGGACACTGGTTTAACTGGTCACTAGATTAACTGGTCACTAGTTTAACTGGTTACTGGTCACTGGTTTAACTGGTTACTGGTTTAACTGGGTACTGGTTTAGCTGGTTACTAGTTTAACTGGGTACTGGTTTAACTGGACACTGGTTTAACTGGTCACTGGTTTAACTGGTCATTAGGTTAACTGGGTACTGGTTTAACTGGTCACTGGTTTAACTGGGTACTGGTTTAAGTGGTTACTGGTTTAAGTGGTCAGTAGTTTAACTGATTACTGGTTTAACTGGTCACCGGTTTAGCTGGTTACTAGTTTAACTGGGTACTGGTTTAACTGGTCACTGGTTTAGCTGGTCATTAGGTTAACTGGGTACTGGTTTAACTGGACACTGGTTTAACTGGTTGTACTGGCCTCTCTCCACTGACTGGATCCATGGCTCTCAGAGTGAGTCTCTCCAGACAAACATCATCTGTCAGCTCCAGGAAGAAAACTCTGAGGAGAGAAGAGGTCAGAGGTCAGAGGTCACCACCAGTCACTGTTTTTTATAGAGACGATGGCTGTGATTGCTTGTGTTTGTGATGCTGCTGCAGTAACAGAGTTCACCGCTCCACTGTCACACCTGTTAGTCGAGCTACCTCAGGTAAGTGCAGGTTGATATCAAGAGTACTATTAGTAGTATTAGTAGTAGTATTAGTATTACTATTAGTATTGTATGTAGTACCTGTTGGGCTGGTGTATGTAGTAGTATTAGTAGTATTAGTAGTAGTATCAATAGTACCTGTTGGGCTGGTGCTGGGACAGGCTCTTGGCTTGCTGCAGGTCTCGGGGGAACCCGTGCAGTATCCAGCCTCTGCAGCTGCAGTCCACTTGGCTCAGACGTTGGTCCAGAACCTGCACAACCAGGGAGTCTGGAACTGCACCGACACATTCATCAATAACCAATAATCAGTAATCAGCTGCTTGTGTTCAATCAGTTAATATCTGCAGCCACAACCCCATCTGAAAATACATGCAGATGTCTCTATGGTCATGTGATGCAGAGCGAGGCAGCTGATTGGTCGATCCAGACAGAGTTTATCATTTATAAATCTAAATATATTTAAGACACATGATCATGATGAGGAGTGGAGTGATGGAGGAACAGATGTTTCTGAACATGGACTCTGCAAGTTACTCATTATTAAACACACACACACACACACACACCCACACACACACACACACACGAAGAACACTGCAGAATGACAGAGATGGGGGAGGACTGTGTAAAAACCCCAGGGGCTGCTGGGATACAGACAGGTATCAAACAGTCGTATTTCTACTTCAAAGAATTCTGCTGCTGTGTGTGTGTTTGTACCTGGTCGTCCATCATCCAGGTATGGTTGGATCTCCTCTCCCAGACTTGAACCATCAGCTGCTACAGACCTCAACAGCTGACCACAACACACTGAGAGAGAGAGAGAGAGAGTTATATGTAGATTTACAGGTGAGATGTCATCGCAGTGACAAATCGGATTATCTCTATGAAGGGTGTGTGCGTGTACCATCCACCATCTTGTATTTCTCTGACAGCAGTCTGGCCTGGTGACTCTTCCCTGACCCCGGCGGACCCAACAGGAGGATTCTGGGAGTTCTGGAGCGACGACGAGTCCGGACAAAAGCAAGCACTGAGACAACACGTTAGAAAGTCAACCAATGACAGTCAAGATTCATCAATAAACTTTGTGAGTTGGAACGTGAAGTCACTTAACCATCCAATTAAGCGAAAAAAGGTATTTACACACTTAAAACAACTTAAAACCGATATTGCATTTCTTCAGGAGACGCACTTGCGCACAACGGACCTGTTCCGAATAAAAAGAGGATAGTTTATCATTCTAACTTCCACACAAAGACAAGGGGGGCAGCCACCCTCATTGATAAAAATATACCATTTACAATGACTAATGTCGATTCTGATTCTGCAGGGCGCTACATTATTGTGACAGGGCAACTTTTTTCATTTCCGGTCATCCTGCCCAATGTTTATGCACCAAATTGGGACAATCCAGAATTCTTTTCAAATTTTTTTTCTCGTCTACCAAACATGTCATCACACCATCTTATCCTCGGTGGCGATATAAATTGTGTACTTTCCCCTACCTTAGATCGCAGTTCCTCCAAAACGACGTCCTTGTCTAAATCAGCACACACAATCCATCTTTTTCTTAAAACATACGGTGTAGTGGATGTATGGCGGTTTCACAACCCCACTGCTAGAGCATATTCCTTTTTCTCCCCAGTGCATAAGAGCTATTCTCGCATAGATACCTTTTTCCTGGATAAAAGACTTCTATCTTCTGTAACTAAGCACCACGAAAATCAGCATTCCCTGCACACAAAATAGCTACCGCCCTTGGAGACTTAATCCCCTTCTCTTATCAGAAGAATCGTTTACCTGCTTTATTTCATCTGAAATAAAATTTTTTCTTGATACTAATCAAACACCAGGAATGTCACACTCAACTATATGGGAATCTCTAAAAGCCTATCTACGGGGCCAAATTATTTCTTATTGCGCGAATAAGAAGAAAACAAACACAGTGCGCCTTAAAGAGCTAACAGATCAAATACTGGAATTAGATATGTTATACAGCCATCAACCATCTGCTGACATAGCGAAAAAACGTCTGTCTTTGCAGACCGAATTTGATATCCTATCAACACGACAGGCTGAATATCTCCTCTCCAAATCTAGACATGGATGCTATGAACATGGGAAAAAATTGGACGAATTCTCGCACATCAGTTACGACAAAGAACTGCCAATCAGATTATACCTGCAATCAATGATGAACAAGGTTCAAAGTGTACAGATAGCCTCAAAATTAACTCCTGTTTTCAAAATTTCTATCAAGTATTATACACATCAGAATTTCCAACTACACCCTCCGTGTTGGAGGATTTTTTAAGATCCCTACATGTTCCATCTGTAGACCCAAACATAGCTGATTCATTGGAGAAAGACTTCTCGGCCCTGGAAATAATATCTGCAATCAGATCTATGCAAAGCGGCAAGTCACCAGGGCCGGACGGATATCCGACAGATTTCTTCAAAAACTTTTCAGACCAACTTGCCCCTTTACTAATGTCAGTTTTTGAAGAATCGCTTTCACTTAAGACCTTACCTCCGACCATGCGCCAAGCAGTAATCTCTGTAATTCTCAAAAAAGGAAAAACCCTCTAGAGTGCAATTCATTCTGCCCAATTTCTCTCCTTAACACGGATGCAAAAATCCTTGCCAAGGTTCTGGCACGCCGACTGGAAGATGTTCTTCCTTCCATTATATCACCCGACCAAACAGGTTTTATTAAGAATAGTTACTCTTTTTTCAATGTCAGACGCCTTAATATCCTTTATAGCCCCTCTCCACCTGGTGTGCCAGAGGTCGTCCTCTCACTTGATGCTGAAAAGGCGTTCGACCGGCTGGAGTCGGGCTATCTTTTCAGCACGCTGGAGAGGTTTGGATTTGGCAATAAATTCATATCATGGATCAGACTTTTATATACTTCTCCGGTGGCTGCTGTTCGTACTAATAATAATCTGTCCCCTTTTTTCGAGCTTAAACGTGGTACAAGACAGGGATGCCCCATGTCAGCGCTTCTTTTTGCGGTTGCAATGGAGCCACTAGCTCTAGCTCTGAGGCAAAATACTGATATCAGAGGAATTCAACGAGTAGGGGAGGAGCACAAAGTCTCGCTTTATGCGGATGACATGCTGCTATATATATATATCACAACCCCTTTCAAGTCTTCCTAAACTAATGGTCTTACTAACAGAATTTGGCAAACTATCCGGCTACAGGGTCAATGTTCAAAAAAGTGAGCTGATGCCTGTTGGCACTAGTAATAATGAGACATCCTTAATTTCACTCCCCTTTAAAATTAGCCCCAAAAAATTCAAATACCTCGGCATATGGATTACAGATAAACATAAAGATGTTTATGCTGCTAACTATCAGCCCCTGTTATCAAACTTAAATCAGGATATTGAACGATGGGATCCCCTCCCTTTCTCTCCGGGTGGAAGAATTAATACAGTAAAAATGAATATACTACCCAAGTTTTTATATATATTTCAGTGCCTTCCCGTCTTTCTAACCAAGTCTTTTTTTTACCAAATTAAACAATCAAATATCAAGTTTCATTTGGAAAAAAAACGCCCCGGATAAAAAGAGGTGTACTTCAGAGACCTCGCTCAATGGGAGGGATGGCACTCCCTAATTTCTTGTATTACTATTGGGCGGTTAACATTCGAGTATTGTTATATTGGATGGGTAACGATAATAATAACACTGACAATGAATGGCTAAGTCTGGAGGGGGCATCTGTAAATTCTACTTCTTTAAAAGCCTTACTGTGCTCTAAGTTGCCATTTATACAGCCCATTTCTAACTTTACCTCTAACCCGGTTGTTTTGCACTCAATCAAGATCTGGAACCAATTTAGAAGATCCTTTGCACTTACAGATCTATCTCAGTCTGCACCAATTGCAATGAATCATATGTTTGTTCCATCATTAATAGATGGGGTCTTTGATATGTGGTCCAGAAGAGGTATGGTATCACTGTATGATCTGTATATTGATGGCAGCTTTGCCTCCTTTGAACAGTTGGTACAAAAATATCACATCCCCAAATCACATTTTTATCGATACCTGCAGCTTCGGTATTTTGTATTCTCAAACTTTAAATGTTCTTCCTTACGTCCTCCAACTGGTCTGCTGGACTTAATTTTTGATCATAAACTAACCAGAAAACGAACTATTAGCACAATATACGAAATACTGTATTCTCATAACTTGATGCCTTTGGAACTCCTCAAAAATAAATGGGAGACAGATTTAAATGAGCAAATCACAGACGAACTTGGCACAAAATAATACAGGAATTTTTTCGTCTTCCATTTGTCTTAGTCATGCTGTCATTCAGTTTAAAATTGTACATCGACTGCACTGGTCTAAAGTTAGACTCTCTAAGATCAATGCTGATATAGACCCCACTTGTGATAGATGTGGGCGAGATCCAGCCACACTCTTACACATGTTCTGGACATGTCCAAAGCTTTGCACTTTCTGGCAGCCCATCTTTGAGACCTTCTCTAAGATCTTTGCGAAAAGGCTTGTACCGTCTCCATTCGTTGCGCTTTTTGGTGTAACCCAGATAGACTCCCATCTTGAGAAGTGGGAAAGAATAATGGTGGCTTTCTGCTCTCTGCTAGCTAGGAGACTGATATTATTGAAATGGAAAGACCCAGCACCTCCAACATACAGTCATTGGGTTAGAGAAATCATGTACCATATCAAGTTGGAGAAAATCAGATACACTATCAGGGGCTCTACTAGAAAATTTTATAACATTTGGCAGCCTTTCTTAATGTTTGTTGAAGATATGGAGGCAGACAATATAATGCTGTAAACCTCTACTGTTGTCCTCTGTTTTTTTTTTTGGTTTGTTTTTGTTTTTTTTGTTTGTTTTTTCCTTTTTTGTCTGGTTATGTAAATTCTGTACTTTGAACTATGTATTTTAAACTGTGAACTCTGTAAGTCTGGTATTTGTGGGGGGTGTTTTTTTTTTTCTTTCCCTGTGTGTTCTGTTGGACCTATGTTAAATTGTAAACCATAATTTGTAAAACTGAATAAAAATACCTTGATCAAAAAAAAACACCAAACTACACAATATTGTTAAGAAGTAGCAGTGATACTCATGAACTTCAGGTATTCTACTATAACATGGTAGTATTATTTCAACGTGTAATACTGTCATGTTATTGGACAGGTACTGCAATATCAAAGAGGTAGGTTCAGACACCTTGTTGGTAGACGTCGGTGTGTGGTTGGTCACTGTTGATGATCTTCAGGACGTGCTGATAGGCTGACCTCAACCCTGTGACCTCACAATGGAAATGCTGCAGCGCAGCCAATCGCTGCTTCTCTGAAAGGGCCGGGCGCCTTCTCCAGACGTTGAGCGATGATGTCATCGATTGGCCAGATGAAGGTCTGATGGTAGATGTCTGCAAACAGGAAGTGATGAATGTGTAGTGTTAAATTGAGCTTGAAGTCGAGTGTTGGACTCTAATGAAAATGATATGTCAGTAAACACACTGACGGAGTCTGAGGATCACACTGTTAATGTCAGTATTGTGTTTCAGCTCAGGTCAACAGCTGACGGTACAACTGTTAAAAAAAGAAGAAGCTTAAAACAAAACGTTTTACTGAGAAAAAGTTATGTGTTGTCAAGGTTGCTAGGCAGCAGGAACTGCATTTTGCAATGCAATGTTGAGGGCGGGAACAGCTGGTGAGGCAAAGTAAAAATCCTCCGTAGATGAGACTGTCTCATTTCAGTTTGGTCTTCACGCTCTACAAAGGACCACACCTTCACAGACGGCGTCCTCCTCTGAACTGGGAAAACCCTGGTGCCAACGTTACCCACAATACACCTGGACCCCTGACAGCTGGGCCGTGGATTGGGGTGTGTGTATCCTGGAGCCGGGAGCAGGGATGAGGAGGTGTTACCTTCCTCTGGAGTCACTTTCATACTCCTGTCTTCACATCTGCAGCATCAGAGGTCATTCCTCGGAGAGGGGAGGACATGTCTCCGTCACTTCTTTCTGGTTTCAGTATCACTGAACTGTTTTTAACCCCAGGAAACCTGCATTTAGCTGCAGTCCTTTTCCATTGCCGGCTCCACGCCACTCTACTCCCCTGTTTTGGGTTTCCATTGGTCAGAAGTTATGGACAGTACCTGATACCTGGGACTCATCATTGTCATCATCATCATCATCGTCGTCGTCGTGAGAGACGGGACGTTGTGAACAAACAGTCACTGTTCACCTCTCGCTGCAGCTGTTACACTTCTGTTAGTTACTGTTTTATACTTTTAGCAGGACAACCTTGCATTGAGGAGGTACTGCAGTGGAAAAACAAGTACCTGGAAGAACATCCTTCATTCAAACATAATGCAGTAACATCATGAATCCAACATTATTCACTGAGTCTCAAGGCTCATCGTTGACTTTGGAAATGGTGGTTTGATTTTTGAGTCAGTGTTTAATGGAAATTAAAGGAAATTACATGTGATTATTGGGTTGATGAGGCTTTTTGGATACTAACTAACTTTGGACACTTTAAAGCTTGAGCTGTTTGATCTACAACACAAGACTCACCTCCCGTCAGTGGGTCCACCAGTTTCCCCTGACTCCTCTCCAACAGCACATCATCAGGAGCCTCCAACATCACTGACACACACACACACACACACACACACACACACACACACACACACACACACACACACACACAGTGTTTGTCAGTGACAGACTTATTCACATATTCACAGTAACTGTGAGCTGATCGTATCGTTGCTCTCACCAACATGTTCGGGGATGACTCCGGCCTGCTGCAGAGCCAGAGCCTGCAGGCGAGTCTGAGGGATTCCCTCCAACACCCAGCCCTACACACACACACACACACACACACACACACACGCACACACACACGCACACACACACACACACACACACACACACACGCACGCACACACACACACACACGCACACACACACGCACAGCACACACACACACACACACACACACACACACACACCACGCACACACAACACACACGCACACACACACGCCACACACACACGCACGCACACACACACACACACAACGCACGCACGCACACACACACACACACACACACAGACACACACGCACACACACACACACACACACACGCACACACACACACACACACACACACACACACACACACACACACACACACACTGCATGTTAAAGGTGTAGTGTTCAGTTCTGTCAGTTCACCCTAGAACTCTTCGAGAACCTTTAGAACGACTTCTCAGGACCAAATATCACAAGATACAAGAAACTAAAACCTCAGCATTGTGAGTAATGACTGAAAGTGGAATCCTGTAGTGATTATATGACTGAGGGAGGGAGTACACGCTTCCTTTATTGGAGTTAAAGTACTAAGTATAAAAATACTCTGTTACAAATAAAAGTAAAAGAACTTTAAAAACTTTACTTTTTACCTTAAAAGTTATTGATCAACAAATGATTTCAGCTCTTAATTTGCAGTAAGTAACTAGGCTGTAAAATAAATGTCATACAGTACAAGTAGAAAGAAATGGAAATACTCAGAGTACAAGTACCTCAACAGTGTACTGAAGTACAGACAATCATTAAACCTTGAGTCCATGTCAAGTCTTGAGTGCCCCGTGTTCATGTCCGACTCTGAGTCTTCAAGCTCGAGTCTGAGGCGAGTCCCTTTACCTGAGTCCGAGTCATGAAAGTCGAGTCTGGGTGGAGTTCCAAGATGGACTCCAGACAAACCAACCGCCGCTTTCTGATTCACTCAGATGACCCGCGGCTGCGGCGGCTGCGGCGTCAGACAGTGCGCTCCGTAGATGCTTGTGGACTCACTTCAGTTTGATTGGTTTGATTCTAAATGTTGGTAATTAAGGTTTCTAAAGGCCAATAACTAATTGTTATCAGGTAGTTATTTATGAAGATGTTAAGTGTCAGCTTGTACAGTGTGACAGTGTGTGTGTGTTCAGCTCATTATACAGTGTGTCAGAGTCACAGTGATGTGTGAGGCTGACAGCAGGAGTCTGCAGAGAGCTGCACACTTTAAGACTCTCTCACACTCTTCTGGAGGCTATTCCCTCAGTGCTGCCTGACAGGCTAAATAAAGATGATAGGAGCAGCAGCGCTGACACACACACACACACACACACACAGACACACAAACACACGTGATAGGTTGTGTGTGTTGGATGTATTTTGTGATTTCTCTAACTGAGGACAGAACTGCTGAAAATCATGCAAACATCTTTGTGATGCCGAATTGTGAAGCTTTTGAGCTTTTGAGCCTTCCTGTGGCGCAGCAGCGAGGTTTCACCATGAAACAGGAAGTGGTTATAACTATAATATACGGTACATTGTCCAAACTTCACGTGTTTGATTACAGACCCACACTGAAGACATCTACATGTTACTATGACGACAATGGGCCTCGTTCACCAATATCGTCTTAAGTATTTTCTTAAATTCTCTCTTAAGTTGTTCATAAGAAAGTTCGTAAGAAGCTCTACGTCAGATTCACGAACGTGTTGTTAAACCACAGAACTGTGCGCACCTGTGTTCCTGATGAACGCCACTCTCCTGGTAAACTGAACGTGTGCGCCCGTCGGCCCTAATTAGCATCGTAACGCCCGAAGATGCCCTTAAAAGGGCGTGAGACCGAAGGGTCGTGTGCAGACACAGACAGAACTCACAAAGAGACACCGTGAGGGAAAGCTGAGAAAATGCCAAAACGAAAATCTAAAGACGGAGAACCGGAACTTTAGTAGTTCTGAAGTGGAGGAACTGCTGCAGGAAGTGAGTCGCTAACGAGCAGTTCAGTGTTAATGTAGCGTTCATTCATTTTAAACATAATGCTTTGTTAGATAACAACAGTTATTATACATGACAAAAATATTATTGTAATTTAAATAATATAATATTATATAACTAGAACAGAAGAAAACACAACAACCACTTATTTTGCTCAAACATGTCGGAACTCAAATGTGTGTAAGAGAGTTGTTGAGTGTTCATAGATTCTGTTCTCACTTAAGAACAAATCCCAAATAAGAAAACACTGCTGAATGTCAGGATCTTCATAAAAAGTGTGTAAGTGGGTTTTAAGAAAATAC
The DNA here is from genome assembly GCA_002217815.1 of Seriola quinqueradiata. Taxonomy (NCBI): domain Eukaryota; kingdom Metazoa; phylum Chordata; class Actinopteri; order Carangiformes; family Carangidae; genus Seriola; species Seriola quinqueradiata. The sequence continues at coordinate 72,663 of BDMU01000148.1, forward strand.
ATTTTTTTCTTAAAAAAGGTTGGTGAATGAGGCCCATTGTCATGGCGCCACCTACTGAAAACAGGAAGTAACCCTTGAGTGAAAATCATCATTTGATTTACGTGATGTTTTCATGCTCTGGTTTACACTTGATGTACAGGAGACGTGGGCTCCTGGCGGCCCCGAGGTGTTCCACAGGGTGAGGGCCGGATCCACACTCCTCTAATTATTTTATTGTTTTTTTATTATTTCATTTTACTTGATTTTATCTCTCATGATCATATAGCACTTTGTAAACTTGTTTTTCAAAAAGTGCTATACAAATAAATATTATTATTATTATTATCATTATTATTTATTATTATTATCATTATATTATTATTATCATTATCATCATTATTATATTATAATCATTATAATCATTATTATTATCATTATTATTATTATTAACATTATTATTATTATTATCATTATCATTATTATTATTATTATTATTAACATTATCATTATTATTATCATTATCATCATTATTATTATTATATTATAATCATTATAATCATTATTATTATCATTATTATTATTATTATTAACATTATTATTATTATTATCATTATCATTATTATTATCATTATCATCATTATATTATTATTATATTATAATCATTATAATCATTATTATTATATTATTATTATCATTATTATTATTATTATTATCTTTATTATTATTATTAACATTATTATTATTATTGTCATTCATATTATTATTATCATAAGGACATTAAAATAAAACAAAAAGGGAAAAAGGGTATTTTTCTTGATTTCTACATTATTTCTTAAGCTCACCTTTTAAAGGGACTTGCACATGACATCATACCCAAGTGTTTACATCACAATGTCCAGAACATTCTCAGCTCTTTCTATAACGGGGCGTCTTTCCGACCTCTGCGCTGTGCAGAGATCATTGGGCCCCGACTCTGAGAAAACGCCCAGTGTTTTTTAAATTCTTGTTTTGATGGTTGAAATGTGTTCACCAAAGTCTTAGGTTAAAAAAAATAGAGCAAAATGTGAATAAAATAAATGAGATTGATGTAGAATAAATGCCTACAATGCAAAGTTTTGTCCGTTACTCTACTTTACCCAAATTTTACAGGCCTGCTCAGAGGCCCTAGCACTACCTGTGAGTCACCTCCAATCTCACAAGAAGATGAAACAGAAAGTGGAGAGTCTACAGATTCTAACATCATTCACTGGTTCATGAACACAGCACTGACATTTCATCATCGTTAAGTCGACATGTCGCACGTCAGGCGGCAGGTCCAGGCTCACGTCACAGTTTGGTCCCGAGATAAATACAGTTCATGAGACAATCAGGTCCTGATGTCTCTACATGTGACCTCAGACTGAACACAGACAGACAGAGACAGAGAGACAGAGAGAGAGACAGAGAGACACAGAGAGAGACAGAGAGACACAGAGAGAGACAGAGAGAGAGAGAGAGACAGAGAGACACAGAGAGAGACAGAGAGACAGAGAGAGAGACAGAGAGACACAGAGAGAGACAGAGAGACAGAGAGAGAGACAGAGAGACAGAGAGACAGAGAGAGAGAGAGAGAGAGAGACAGAGAGAGAGACAGAGAGAGAGACAGAGAGAGACAGAGAGACAGAGAGAGAGACAGAGAGACAGAGAGACAGAGAGAGAGACAGAGAGAGAGACAGAGAGACACAGAGAGACAGAGAGAGAGACAGAGAGAGAGACAGAGAGACACAGAGACAGAGAGAGAGACAGAGAGACACAGAGAGAGAGAGAGAGACACAGAGAGAGAGAGACAGAGAGAGAGACACAGAGAGAGACAGAGAGAGAGAGACACACAGAGAGAGACAGACAGAGAGAGAGAGAGACAGGATGTGAGACAGGTGCAGTAATTAATGTGACAGGAGGAGGCGGGGTCCTGATGGGAGCTGTCAATCATCCTCCTCTCCTCCATTCACACTGACACACAGAATATAAACTCATCACACACACAGTCCCTGGTGTGTGTGTGATGAGTTTAGCCTGCAGCCAAAAACAGCCATTAGCAGATCAAAGTAGCTGCTAAACACACACACACACACACACACACACACACACACACACACACACACACACACACACACACACACACACACACACACACACACACACACACACACTCACACACAAAACATTGATGCTAGATGCTAAGCTGAAGCTAAACGCTGGAGGCTGAAAGCAGCAGCTTTTTGTAAAGTTGAGAGGAAAAGACGAAAGCTGAACGCTGGTTTAATGCTGATCACTGAGAGACTGCTGCCCTCACACTCCACACACACTTTAACACACACTC
>BDMU01000148.1:80000-107500 GCA_002217815.1 Seriola quinqueradiata
TACAAGTTTTAGTACCTGACACAAGATACTTCAGAGATTTTAGAAGTCTTTATTTTTAGTGTTCACAGTTTTAACATTCATCTCCTCAAAATGCTGAGGCAGAGCAACACAGCTGTTGGAAACAGGCACAGTTGTTTCTGAGGTGAACACAGCGATGCTGCTGAGGAAAAACTGCCCAACAACGAGAAAGAAAAAAAAACAATTCACCCAGATCATTAGTGAGTGTCATTCATTCAGGTTAATCAGCTGGATTCAGAGGAAGTCTTTGGTTTGTCATCACACTGCAGTTTTCATGAAAAGTAGTTCAACATCTGGAAAACAGTTTTAGGCTCTTGCTGAGTCTGATGCTCAGATGGAATTTAAGAAATTAACAAGCAAACAAGAACTCTGCATTTCCCAAAACGTGAAAGGGTTCCAAAAAGCTAAGCCAAACACTTCCTGCACCTGTCACTTCAAACTGCCACCTGTTGTCTCACCTGACACACCTGATTTCCTGAGCTGTGAACCTGAGGAGAACGATCAGGTCAGTTTATAACCACACTCATCATTTAACCTCAACAACATTAAGGCCTGTTACTGCAGATGACGTCTCATCACTGACTGATTGATTACAAAGTGAGTTTGTCAGCTTCATAATGTTTGTCTGTTTAACTAGAAGGTTAAAGGAGAAAACAGGTTTTATTGGTTGATCTCCCTCCATTAAGGTTTTATATGAGCTCACTGAAGCTGCAGCTGCATGTAGCGTTTACTGTCCAGGAAATGCTTCAGAAATTGACAGTGTGCGGAGGAAAGTATAAAGGACCAAGAATAGAACCCTGAGGAACCCCATTAACTGCGGCCTCTGTCAGTGATCACTCATCATACCTCATCACTGACTGGATCATAATCAATATTAATTATATGTCAGATGATCATGATGATGATGATGCAGCTTCACAGTCGTGACATTAATCATTACAGTAGTGTTATTATTATAATTGTGATTTCGCTTAGTGTTGTGATGCTGCTGTAGCACCATGAACATGAACAATATGTAGCTGCAGAGTTTCATGTTAACACTGGATCATTAGCACAGCTGCTGTTAGCTTCACTGTCAATTTATTCATTTAAAAAAAACTGAATTCCCTCCATTCCTTTTCCTTTATTTTTGGCTTAATAAGTTGTTTTCTAATGATCTCCCTGCATCAGGAGCTCTAATTAATAACTCATCAGCTCTGGTAACATCGTTGAGCAAAATATTATTATTTCATCAGACATTTATTTATATGAATAATATTTTCAGTGGTAAAATCTATTTTAATCATCAATTCCATAATTTTTCTTTCTTTTTGCAAACAGGCTAATGTTAGCTTAGCCCCGCTTGTAAACTCAGTGATTGTCACAAACCTGAGGGAAAAATGTTATTTTCTTATAACTGTTATCATGTTAACTCACTTCAAACTGTCCCAAACCAATATGTAAATCCAATATTGACTCAAAGTACAGCGTGGTGACGGCTCATGTTAGCATGTTAATGTTAGCTGTAATGTAGCCAGAAGCTCATGTTTGATCTGTATTGTGGACGAGCCTGATGATTTGTAGAGGTCAGATAACAGCTTATTAATAACAGGTTATTAATGACAATTTACTTGAGTAGTTAATTAGTTTTGTTGTGTGTGTTTAGCTGCTCTGACCTGGATCTGTTTTTATTTCAGTTTCTACTGATGTCATTTAGTTTTAAAGACTTGAATTTTATGTTTCATGTTTATGTTTTTAATCGTTTCACATCTTGGCGATATCATCTCTTGGATTCAGGATTGGAGTTTTTTTAGATTAATTCTCGAATCACATCAAATTGAATATTAGCTAATGTTTGGCATAAAGGTGGATTCCTTTTTTGTCAAGCTAGCTAACACTAACTTGGTCGTTAGCTCTCTAGCAAAACAGAATTTGGGGACTGAAGCTAAGCATTTTCAGAAATATGATTTAGCTTATGAGCTAATTTCAGCAGAACTTGCTACAGATGTTGAAAATCATTATTTTTCTCTTTATGTGTCAGGTGGAGCTTCAGCAACAATTCTCAGCAAAGCCTGTTAATTTCAACAGAATCATTGGATTCACTCTGTAGAACTTTCTAGTGACCTTATGTTTCAACCTGATTTTTCACAGTGACTCTGCTGGAGAATAAACTGAGACTCCACCTCTCTCACCTTTGAAATACATGTTCAGTTTATTGGCTGGTTAGCCGGTGAGCTAACTGGTTTGGCAGGCTTACAGTTAGCAACTGAGCTAGCTTAGTAGGCTATTGTGGGCTAAGATATTCCTGGCGAGTTAGTGTGTTAGCAGTTCATTTGCCATCTACAGTAGTTAGCAAAGCAGTCACTGCATCATCAAGCCTCCAACAGCACAAATGAATTAATTATTATTATTAAATAACATCAGTGTGACGCTCAGGTTTGGTTTGTAGCTGTGTCAGGCAGAGTTTAGTTTCTACCTGTTGTGTCTTATGTCAGATTCTCTTCACTCTGCTGTTTATTCATTAAGTTTATCATCACTTCTGTTTGAATGTGAGGAAGGTTCAGCCTCCTCATCATCGCCCTACACACCTGATGCTTCATGTACGACAGCGTTTAATGATGAAGTCTGTTTCACTCTGGTTTTATCCACAGACCCAGTCACCTGTGGTCTGCTGACACCTGTACACCTGGTCTCTGGTCCTCTGTCAGTACTCTGGCAGCGTCTCGTCGTAGTCCATGATGCTCAGCTCGTGTCTCCTCTGTCGAACGGCGTGGGTCAGGTCTGCAGGAGGGGCAGGACCTGGAGGGGGGGGCTCAGGTTTAGAGGTAGGGGGGCTGGGAGCTGCAGCCTGGCTCTGAGGCACCGTCTGGGGGCTCCCTGAGAGGAGGGCGGCCTCCTCTGCCTCCTGACCCAGAGGAGGGCTCTCTGGCTGGGCCTCCTCCTCTTCCTCCTGTGGCTCCTCCTCATCTTCCTGTGGCTCCTCTTCCTGGCTGTGATCGGTCGGTCTGAACAGCTGCCGCGCTCGCTGCTCCAGGAACGAGCCGACGGCCAGGGGGGGAGTCGATGGGGGATAGGGAGAGGGGGGAGGAGGAGCAGGAGGGGAGGTGCAGGGGGGAGGTGGACAGAGCCTCCGCGACTCCATTTATTATACCAACAGAAGAAGAGGAGGGGCAGGGCCTGAGGCTGCCCTGAGCAACAGGTAAGGCGACACTGCCACCATTTGGCCTGAGGGAGAGAGAGATGACATCACATGACATCATCAGCTGTATGCTCTGATTGGTTACTTTAGACTGTTTAAAGCACCACTGTGAAGTTCACTCACAGGTAATAACACACCTTTGTTGACATCAGTGCACTCAGGTGTTTTCCTACCACAGACTCAGGTGGTCTGAGATTCTTATTGAATTCTGTATTACAGTTTTATCCATTTATCAATTATTGTAATATTCCTGATGGCAATGATCCTTCACACCTCAGAGAAGGTGTTTAACCTTCTACCTTCCACCTGTGGCTGAGGAGTAGTCCTACTGTCAGTCCTGACTCATTAACTGTATCTCCTCAGTGACATGAATTTACTTCCTTTTCCCCACATTAGAGGAACTAATGATGTCTGCACTCTGCACCTGTTTCACCTGTCGTTAAAAACATACACGTCAAATCCACCGAGTACCGAGAAAACAAGTTTAACTGTGTAATGTCTTACTGTCACTTCTGTGCAAATACACTAACTTAAAAACTGAAACTTATGGTGGCTAACGTTAGCCAATGTTAAATAGATACTGGGTTCACCGGTGGTGCCGTCACATCTACCTGTAATGATGTGCTAAACTTTCTGTGAAAGAAACCTGCTCACCTAATGTGAATAATAATCAATAATAATCATTAACTGTGACGTTATGATTCAGTTCCTCTGTGTTCGTCTTCCTGTTTTGGTTTCAATAAAGTTTAAACAAAAGACCAACAAACAAACAGGATGTTTCTGAACACCTGTAGTGACATCAACGTGTGACATCACTGGCGTGGGTTTACCTGCTGCAGACGTCCTGAGGCCGGCTGTGTGTGGGCGTGTCCAGGTGGATCTGACTGTACAGGTGAAGCATCTCCGTCTGTAGATTCTGGGTGACTCTCCTCAGACCGACACAGCGACTCTCACAGGCCGACAGCTCCGCCCTGACACACACACACACACACACACACACACACACACACACACACACACACACACACACACACACACACACACACACACACACACACACACACACACACACACACACACACAGGTTTATTCTCAGTTGTTGTCAAAGGTTCTCAGGATTTATTTATTTATAAATACATTTATTCTTATTCATGAATAAATGATACAATTTAAAAAACTGTTTGAAAAGACATTTTAAAAATGAGAACAAATAACTGGATTCAATTTCCATTTCCATTTTCCAGCTGCTTTCCCTGTTGGCTAATAGATTAGCTTAGCCAATTAGCTTCTGCTGTTAGCCTGTCCATGACACTCCGGACCTTCAGTGCTGGTAAAACCAGGCTAAACCACAAGCTCTCTGATTGGATGGAGAGCTAACCAGTGGGCTTTACCAGCAATGAAGGGTAACAGCAGAAGCTAAATGGCTAAGCTAATCCATGACTGCACAGGGAAAGCAGCTGGAAAAAGGAAATAGAAATTGAATCCAGTTATTTATTCTCTTTTTTAAAATGTCTTTTCAAATAACTTTTTAATTCTATCATTTATTCATGAATGAATAATAAATGTATTTATAAATGTTTTATTTAATGAGAGTTTTATGTTGTTTCTGTAAACCTGAAGTATTGATTGATTACTAATCGTTCATTTATAAATTCTTTTTACAATTCCTCTTTTTAATGTCGATTAAAATATGAAATGAAGGACAAGCTTCATGACCTTCCTGTGACATCACTGCTCCTCCTCCTTGTCCCTGTAGTCTCCTCTGCCTGAACCTTTGACTGATGTTCACCAGGCTTCAACCAACAACATAAATGAAATGTTTTCTCTGGAGAAACATGCGGAGGAGTTTGACTTGTTTCTGCAGGTTTAACTTCCAACAGTCAGTGCATACGTTGCATTGTAGCTAAGGTACTAGCTATAATGCTAATGTTGCTAGCGGTAGATCGCTGCGTTTCAGAGACTCAAACTGTTTTAGTAAGAAACCTGATCTGAGATCAGTTTCAGGACTGGACACAGACAATAACGAGGAGGAACTTCATCTGAACACACCTTTACCTACTGATAATGAGAAGGAATCTCAGAGTTAATGAGCTGGTTCATGACTAATTCTTTCATCTGAGACTCTTCTGATAATGACTCGTCCATCCTCTGGTGTGTTTCCTGTAGAAGACGTCACCCTGGACTATTGATCAGTTATCTGAATAAACAGAGTGGAGTTTCGTCTTTATACATTTACTCAGCAGCTGCTGTCTGTTTGTTTCCTCTGGTTCTCAGTAACAGGTCAACAATGTAATACTGGACCAGGACTCTGACCTGCTCTGGGCCTTGGTGTCCTCCAGAAGTTTCTTCTGGTCCAGGATCAGCTGGTCTTTCTTGGCCAGCTGGTTCTCCAGCTCTGCTATCCTGTGATTGGCTGCCTCGAGTTTCTGTCGCTGCTGCACCTCGCTGTCCTTCAGACGCTGGTATTCCTTACCCACACTGCACTGCAGCATGGACGCCTCCTGACCATCACACACACACACACACACACACACACACACAATAAGGTTCACAACCTTTGAACCAGAAAAAACTCTCCAAACTAGAATCTCCTCCTCCTCCACTCAGACTAGTTCCAGGTCACTTCCTGTTTATACACAATCATAGGAAATATTAAATATGAACCATTTGTGCAAAATTTTGTCATAGTTTCTGTGTGAGGTCTTGAGTAATGGCTGAAAAGTGTTTTGTGGGGTCACCCTGACCTTGACCTTTGACCTTTAGCGACCAAAATCCAATCAGTTCATCCTTGAGGTCCAGGTGAATGTTTGAGCTTTGATTGATTATCAGAACAGCTGCAGAGGTGTGTGTGTGTGTGTCTCTCTGTGTGTGTGTGGCTGTGTGTGTGTGGCTGTGTCTGTGTGTGTGTGTGGCTGTGTGTGCGTGCATGCGTTTGTGTGTGTGTGTGTGTGTTGCTCTTACAGTCCAGTGGTCGCTCTCTCCGCCCTCCAGCTGTTCAGTCAGAGCTCTGTTAGCTTCTCTCAGCAGGACGAGCTGCTGGTTCAACAAGAAGATCTGCTGCTGCAGCTGCTCACTGCTGCACAGCTGTACACACACACAGACACACACACACAGAGATCCACACACACAGAGACACACACACACAGAGACACACACACACACACAGAGACAAACACACAGAGATCCACACACACACACACAGAGACACACACACACAGAGACACACACACAGAGACACACACACAGAGATCCACACACAGACACACACACACAGAGACACACACACAGAGACACACACACACAGAGACACACACACAGAGACACACACACACACACAGAGACAAACACACAGAGATCCACACACACACACACAGAGACACACACACACACACCACAGAGACACACAGACACACACACACACACACAGAGACACACAAACACACACAGAGACACACACATACACACACACACACACAGAGGCACACACACAGACAGACACACACACACACACAGAGACACACACACACACACAGAGACGCACACACACACAGAGACACGCACACAGACACACACAGAGACAAACACACACACATACACACAGAGACACGCACACAGACACACACACAGAGACACACACACAGACACACACACACACAGAGACACACACACAGACAGACACACACACAGAGACACACACACACACACACACACACACAGACACACACACAGACACAGACACACACACACCCCTTGATTAATGTTTATTAACGAGGGTTATCAACAACTCCCCTCTTATTTTTCATTTCATTTCTTTGTTTTTATTCCATTTTATTTCCTTATCTTTTTACTAAAATTGTAATCTATATTTCTTTACAAGCCAGTGTGATATTCAGTGTCGGGCCTGAGCCCGGTCACATGGGAGGCCGAGTTAAATGTGTGTGTGATGCAGCAGGATGGTCGGCTGTGGCAGCAGCTAAAAGAGGAAGAGGAAGAAGAAGAAGCAGTTTTCTTCTTCTCTGCTGGTGTAGTTTAAAACCTCTCATGTGGTTTATAATTGTTCTGCATCAAGACAGAACAAAACAGGAGAAAAGTAATAGATTTTCACTTCTAACTAACCCCTGACACTGGGTTTGTTTATCAGTTAATGAAACTTTATTGATCTGGATCCTGAAGGTTTCTGGCGCTGGTCATACAGAACACCTTAAGTTTTCTACTTAAGTCTGACACTTCAGGTTGAATTTGTCCTCAGCTGAGCGAGTTACTGAAGGCTGTTGCACAGAATCTCTTCAAAAAGTTACAGCAATGCAAGAGAGTTTACTTTGGTAAAATCCCACCGTTTCCATGAAAACCGTGATCTCACCTGTGATCAATTATGGAAGCAGGTAACATTGAAGAAGCTGCTGTTCTGACTGGAACTTCACAGTGTGAGAGTTTAAACTAAGTGAGTGACCTGACACACCTCTGACCTCTGACCTGTGGACACGAAACAACTCCACTACACCTGAACAGAGAGATCAAAGAAAAGAACTCACCTACACACCTTTAGTTTTTTCCTTAGTTCGGTCACTAAGGTCTTCTGTGACACAGTTTAACTGACTTTAAGTGATTCTCTAAGTATAAGACTAAGATAAGGATTTTACCTTAAATACTTAAGGAGAAGACTTAAGGTGTTTTGTTGCTCTCAGCCTCCTTACAACAGGTCTGTCGTTCTCCATGAAACAGAAATAAAAATTGTTCTCTGTCAGTGTTGCTCTAACAGGTGTTCACTGTGTGACCTTTCACCCCACACACCTGAACCATCGCCTCCATACTGAAGGAAACACTCTGCTGTGACACAGGTGAAGTGACATTACAGGAAGTAGACTGTGTTGTTTTAGACTCCGCCCCTGTAGTCACAGTGTCAGGTGAAGTTGATCTCACCTTGAGTGACAGTTCGGTCAACTGGTGTTCAGCATTGTAAGCCTTATTATTGGCCTTCTGAAGCTCCGCCTCCAGATCTCTAAGCCTGCTTTGACACTCCTGAAGCTCGCTCTGAAACAGCCAATCACAACACAGGTGGTTTTGAAATAGCCAATCACAACACAGGTGGTTCTCTAAAGTGTGTGTGTGTCAGTGTGTCAGTGTCTGTGTCAGTGTGTGAGTGTGTGTGTGAGTGTGAGTCAATGTGTGTCAGTGTGTGTCAGTGTGTGTCAATGTGTGTCAGTGTGTGTCAATGTGTGTCAGTGTGTGTCAGTGTGTGTCAATGTGTGTCAGTGTGTGTCAATGTGTGAGTGTGTGTCAGTGTCTGTTTCAGTGTGTGTCAATGTGTGTCAATGTGTGTCAGTGTCTGTTTCAGTGTGTCAGTGTGTCAGTGTGTGAGTGTGTCAGTGTATCAGTGTGTGAGTGTGTGAGTGTGTCAGTGTGTCAGTGTGTGAGTGTGTCAGTGTGTGTCAGTGTGTGAGTGTGTGAGTGTGTCAGTGTGTCAGTGTGTATCAGTGTGTGAGTGTGTCAGTGTATCAGTGTGTGAGTGTGTCAGTGTATCAGTGTGTGAGTGTGTCAGTGTGTCAGTGTGTGAGTGTGTCAGTGTGTCAGTGTGTGAGTGTGTGAGTGTGTGAGTGTGTCAGTGTATCAGTGTGTGAGTGTGTCAGTGTATCAGTGTGTGAGTGTGTCAGTGTGTGAGTGTGTGAGTGTGTGAGTGTGTGAGTGTGTGTATCAGTGTGTGAGTGTGTGAGTGTGTGTCAGTGTGTGAGTGTGTCAGTGTGTCAGTGTGTGAGTGTGTGTCAGTGTGTGAGTGTGTGAGTGTGTCAGTGTGTCAGTGTGTCAGTGTGTGAGTGTGTGAGTGTGTGAGTGTGTGAGTGTGTGTCAGTGTGTGAGTGTGTGAGTGTGTGAGTGTGTGTCAGTGTGTGAGTGTGTGAGTGTGTGAGTGTGTCAGTGTGTGAGTGTGTCAGTGTGTCAGTGTGTCAGTGTATCAGTGTGTGAGTGTGTGAGTGTGTGTCAGTGTGTGAGTGTGTGAGTGTGTCAGTGTGTGAGTGTGTGAGTGTGTCAGTGTGTACCTGCAGTCTCTGGTTTTCTCTCTGCTCGTCCTGTTGTTGCAGCAGCAGTTGTTGGATGTGTGTGTGCAGCTGGTTGGTGTGTGTGTGTGTGTCCTGCTGCAGCTGTGTGTAGCGTCTCTGTTCTTCCTCCAGACTCAACCTCAGAGACCGAATCTCCTCGTCCTGAACGCCCAGCTGGGCCTTCTGCAGGGAGGGGGGAAGGAAGGAAGGAAGGAAGGAAGGAAGAGAGGGAGGGATGAGGACAGAGAGGAGGAAACAAGTAATAAACAAAGAGGGAGGTAAGAAAAACACCTGATAAAACAACAGACAGTGATAACGTGTGTGTGTGTGTTACCATGGCAACGCTGTGCTCCTCCAGCGCTGTAGCGTTGATGACTCTCCGCAGCAAACGGCGGTTCCTGACAGCGTGCTGCTGCCGTTTGAAACGTTCGTACTGAAGCTGACCGTGGATCAGCAACAGCTGACTCCTCAGGCACTGAAGCTCCTCCCCTAGGGCGGGGCCTGACATCACACAGCAAACGCACATTAAACACACATTAAATACACACATCAACAGAAACAAAGAATGTGTCACATTCATCTGCATTTATTCTCATTTTCTCAACGAAGGGTTAAATGATTATTGTCGTTTTACAGGTCCATCACAGAACTTTCAGTCTCTCTCTGATTGGCTGGTTTATTTTTACTGTGTTGATGTTTTATGTTTTTGTTTTGTGCTGCCTTTAAAATTAACCTCCTCCTGTGGGACAATTAAGATGTGATCTGATCTGATCTGATCTGATCTGACTAAAAACCACGAAACAACCAAAATATGCTGATGGATGAGTGAGCAGGTCAGATTAGACTGGTTAGACTGGTTAGACTGGTTAGTGTGGCTGCACCACTCATTCATGTACACACTGATTTAATGCACAGATTTTGCAAACGCAATAAAATCATGACATGCAAAATTGAACTTATAAACTAGACGTGCAACAGGCCTCTGAGTCTCTGAGAGTCTAAAGCCTCTTCTCCACGGGTCATTGAACTCGCTAACATCAGGCTTTTGTCGGCAGTGGAAACGGGAACAATCAGCCTTCACACCTGGAACAGACGCAGGTATTTATAGGCTGAAACTCTGATCAGCAGTGATGTAAACACGACTACTGGGTGAACTCGCTAATTTTCACCGCTCTTCCTGCCGTGACATCTTACAGAGACGGACACTGTAACCCATCTTTCACCTGTCACCTTTCACCTGTCACCTTTCACCTGTCACCTGTCCTGCACTTCAAATCTTGAGTCTGAGTCTTAGAGTCTGACACTTTCTATTAAAGTGATATATTTGTTTTCATCAAATGTGGAATAAAACACCAGAGAATCTGCTGCATGTGTCTGTCAGGTACTGACTCCACTCCTGTTCTGGTTTTCCATTGGTCAGGAGACAGAACCTGATACCTGGGAAGTTTTTTGTATCACTGGGGTTCCAGGAAACGCTGCAGGCTGCTGATTGGTCAGAGAGAATCATCACTGAGAGACGGGACGTTGTGACAACAGTGACAGTTCACCTCTCACTGCAGCCGTTACACTTCTGTTACTGTTCTATATTTTTAGTACGACACTGAGTCACCACTGAAGTGATGATTTAAAGCTGACAGATGTGTCTCCTGCCTCAGGTTAATTATGTTAATTATGTTAATGAGGTGAGTCTGTGGGTGTGTTAGTTTCAGGTACCTTTGGTTTTCATGCTCTGCTGTTTACCTCCAAAATGACTCCGATCCACCGACTTACTCACTGCTGACAACCTGCATCACACACACACACACACACACACACACACACACACACACACACACACAGTCATGTTTAACACTAGCGCTCCCACGAGGCCAGAAAACTTGAAAATTGTGATTTGAGCTCTGACGTTCAGTCCAAGCATCGACACCGAAAACCAGAAGCTGCAGTTCCTCTAATGACCACTACAGTCTGTCTCCAACAGTGAGTCAGAAACTGTTTTGGTCTCTAGAGCTGATTTCCTCCCTCATGACACCTGTTTATATAACTCACCTGTTTACATTTTATTAAGTACTAAGAACATGTAAAACTCATATCATCATCATACAGCTGGAGTTCCTCAGGGCTCCACTGTGGTTCTCCTGTTCATTAATGATCTGCAGACTAACAGCCTCACCTCCTGCTTAGGCCTTCATGAGCACTGTGTCCGTGGACGATCAGCTGGTCCAGAACCTCCAGAGGGGAGACGGAGGTCTGATCTTCCTCCCTGTCCTCCACCTCCACTCCCCGTCTCCGCCCCCTCTCCTGCTGCCCCACTGCTCTCTCCAGCACCTCCTACAGGACACAAGACAGACTGATGAAAACAAAGGACTGTTCAATAAAAGCAAATGGCTGATCAATAATATAGACAAATATTAGTTGTTTTCAGGTTGAAAATAAAGAGAAAACTAACTAATTTTAAAGAGCATTTTAAAAAATATTATAAGAATAAAGTTTTAATCTCCCAAAAAAATGTTCTGATAAGTTCATCTTTGAGCTAAGGTGAACGTTTCCATGACAACGTGTTGACAAGAATGAGACAGACCGATGACTGATCACGTGACGCAATTTAAGATATTTTGAGAATAAAATTGGACTGTTTTAACAAAGAGGTGAAAACGTTTTGTTGTGATGCTGTGACAGGCCTGTAGAGGGATGGTTCCTCTCAGGTGAAGCTCTTCACCTGAGAACTACATGAAGAACAGGAACAACTCTGTAACAGTGACACTGAAACAACAGACCTGATAGAGATCAATAAGTGATAATCACTTCCTGACCGACTCTGATCGAGATGGATCCACATCGGTCTCCTTCAGTTTACCTGAGTCTTCCTCCCGATGAAGAGCGTGGCGGCATGCGGCAGAGCCAGGTCAAACAAAGGCTCGTACGGGGAGGCGGGGCTCTGATTGGAGTGGGTGGGGCCAAACAAGTCAGGGCCCCCCTCCTCTGATCTGCGGGTGGAGGTGGTGGAGAGGTGAGGGGGGGTGAAGCAGAGTGAGATGGAGGAGGGAGGAGGGGGGAGCGATGAACCCGAGGATGACTCATCATGGCCGGGGGTGGAGGTGAGGACGGGCAGGGGGGAGGAGGAGGAGGAAGGGGGGGGCAGGTGGGCCTCCTCTGATCTGACCCCTGGAGACAGAGTAACAATGAGTGATTATGGATCCAGGCTACACACACACACACACACACACACACACACACACACACACACACACACACAAACACACACACAAACACACACAAACACACACACACACACAGACACACACACACACACACAGACACACACACACACAGACACACACACACACACACAAACACACACACACACAAACACACACACAACACACACAAACACACACAAACACACACACACACAAACACACACACACACACACACACAAACACACACACACACACACCCACATCAGCTGGTCAGCTCACCTTCACTGCTGTTATTGATGACATCACTCGGGCCTCTCTCCACCCCCTCTATGACTGGTTGAATAGATGACACACCCTCCAGCTCTGTGATTGGCTGCTGCTTCACCTGCAAAGACAGAGAGAGACTCCTTCACAATAAAAGCCTCCCATCGAGGAGAGCAGAGTCTACCTGCGGCCCTGGTCTCACCTGGTTGTTGTTGTTCACAGGAGCCAGACCTCCATCTTGGATCTCTTCAGTCAGTGATGTCACAGGGACGGAGGCCGGTGAGGGACATTTCACACCTGGGGACACAAGACTTGATCAGTGGGACGGGGTTTAGGCTCAGAGCGTCACCAGGACCAGACGTCAGTGTGATGACGAGAATCATGTCTGTTCTCATCCTGTTACAGACAATATGTCCAACACTACTACTGGTTCCCTCTTTATTGTTAACCTGAACTACTCTCAGGTGTTTATCTGCTGTGTTCTGCTTTTACGCATGTTCAGTGTAATAAAGAAATCAGGGTCTGGGTATCATCAGATAATCCATAATTCATTTGCAATTTAAAAACCAGAGAAAAGGTAAATCTGTTGTTTGTTTTAAAACAAAAACATTAAAAAAAAAAAAGTTTTCTCTGTCAGAATCAAAATGGTCAGTTTTTGCTCTTGGCTTTTATTTGGACTTTTTTACACTTCCCTTCCTCTTCCTGTCTGTCCACTGATCTACTGTCTGTGCCAAATGAGAAATGAAAAAATGAATTTGCAAAACCAGAATCGGACTGTTATTTGAATCAGATTTTCTTTTCGTTGTTGACCTCACGGTCGTCTGCCTCCACTGAGCAGTTTCACGTCACATCCTGATTATCCAGACTCATTAAATATTTAACCTTTGTTTGAAATTTTGGATGGATGTTTGAAGTCTTGAGTAATGGCTAAGAAGTGCTTTCTGAGGTCACAGTGACCTTGACCTTTGACCTTTGACCACCAAAATCCAATCAGTTCATCCTTGAGTGCCAAGCGGTGTTACTGAGATATCGTGTCCACGAGAACGAGACGGCCGGACACCCTGAAAACAAAATGGCTGCTGCTCTGACTAAAATAAAGCGGTTTTATTTGAATAAAAATTGAATAAATGTTTTGATTTAAATAAAAATAAAATAAAACCGTGTGAATTCATTTTTTTGTTTCAAATTAAACAAAGAATCAAGGAATCGAGAAAAAACAGAAACTGTCCATTTTTGTTTTTTTGATACTGACAACAAAAACACTTTTTCCCGTTTAGTTTTAAACAAACAACAGATTTATGTGGTTTTGTTTTTAAATTACAAATGAATTATGGATTATGTGATTGAATTCTTTCACTACATTAAGTGTGTGTTATTATTCCATGGATATATGCTTGTGTCCGTCTGAGTCACACCAGAGAGAAGAACATGCTCTTACATCTGACTCACCTGAGATGGATGCTGTCCTGCTCAGAGGGTGGGCGGAGCTTGTAGCGGCAGGTTCAGCTGGGGGCGTGGACAAACCACACTGAGATGAGGGGCTCCATGTGGCATCATCGGCCTGAACAGGAACATCAGACTCATTGATCAGATTTCTGTTGACTCGCTCTGATGTTGTGGAAACGTAAACTACGACCACCTCACCAGGTGTTAGACCCGGTGCTGCAGGGCATGATGGGAAACCCCTGGCTCTCACCTGATCTAAGAGCTGATTGGTTCCTGATGATTATTAGTCGGATTCTGTTCACAGAATAACTGCTGTGACTTTTTAAAGATGAACACATGAATGAACACATGATAAGTGTTCCTTCCTCTTCCTGAGCTACAGTGATGAACAATGATGAAACATCACCTGAGTGCAGGTGTTGAAGGTCAGCTGAGGAAGAGCTGGACGTCCAGACGGCGAACGACAGACTGAACTTCCTATCAACACACAGATCACAAATCAGGAATTAATCAACTTATTATCTTTATAGAATATCATTAAATCCATGCAACTATACACCCCCCTATACATCCATCCATGTATACATTCCCCTATACATCCATCCATCAATATATCCATCCCTCTATACATCCATCCCTCTATACATCCCCCATACATCCATCCATCCATCAATATATCCCCCTATACATCCATCCCTCTATACATCCATCCCTCTATACATCCATCCCTCTATACATCCCCTATACATCCATCCATCTATACATTCCCCTATAAATCCATCCATCAATATATCCATCCCTCTATACATCCATCCCTCTATACATCCATCCATCTATACATCCCCCTATACGTCCATCCATGTATACATCCATCCATCAATATATCCCCCTATACATCCATCCATCTATACATCCATCCATCTATACATCCATCCCTCTATACATCCATCCATCTATACATCCATCTATCAATTTATCCCCCTATACATCCATCCATCCATCCATCAATATATCCCCCTTTACATCCATCCATCAATACATCCCCCTATACATCCACCCATCAATATATCCCCCTATCCATCCATCCATCTATACATCCCCCTATGCATCCATCCATCAATATATCTCCCTATACATCCATCCATCAATATATCTCCCTATACATCCATCCATCTATTCATCCATCCATCAATACATCCCCCTATACATCCATCCATCTATACATCTATCCTTCTATTCATCCATCCAACATCCTCCAGCTCCTTCTGGAGGATCCTGACTTTCCCAGGCCGTCTGAGATATATAGTCTCTACAGTGTGTTCTGTGTCTGTAAATCTTATCTCAGTATGTATGTGTGTGTGTGTGTGTATATATCTATATATCTATATATCTATATATATATATATGTATATACATATATACATATATATATATATATTGTATGTATATATGTATATATATATTCCTGGTCTGAGCTTGTTACCGACCTGAGCCGCTGACAGACTCTGTGTTGACAGGACTGGAGGTGAGGTCCAGGGCTGGGAGGGGAGAGGACAGTCGGGGAGGTCTGGGTGAGGAGGAGGAGGCAGAAGAAGAGGGGGGGTCTCTCAGGGAGGAGTACATGTCCTCCTCACACGACGCCTCCAGAGGGTCCAGAGACACTCTGGAGCACTCTATCACAATGTCATGGACTTCATAACACCTCCACCTGAGACATGAAGTCATCACAGGGTTGGAATCAGATACTTTGTGTCTCTTATTCTGTTTGTAATTGCAGCTTTTTTATTTTGGCAGTTGATGTTTTTCACATCCTGTCAGAGCCTCTGTCACTTGGTGTCAGCTTCATACTGTTTAGCAGCTGTTCTGGAGCTTTCAGTCAGTCTTCCTCAGGAGATGGTGTGTTCTTTCATCCATGTCGGACAACAGCAGGAACAACATCATGTGATACGATCAAAAGCTCCAGAACAGCTACTCAATGGTTGACTCTGATGCTCCAGACTGAACTTTGAACCTCAGGTTTTTTTTCTGTTTGTTCAAGTTTAAAAGAAACTGAAGCAGGTTCAGGTGTGGGTCCTGGTCCTGGGTCTGGACTGTTACTGACCTGGACGGGTCCAGTTCATAGTCCTGAGTCCCTGTGACCAGCTCCGGGTGAACCCTGACATGTTCCAACATGGGCTGACAGAGCGAGACAGAAACAGACAGACAGAGAGAGAGAGAGAGAGAGAGAGACACAGAGAGAGAGAGACAGAGAGAGAGACAGAGAGAGAGAGACAGAGACAGAGAGACGACACAGGACAGGAGAGAGAGACAGACACACAGAGAGAGACAGAAGAGACAGAGGAGACAGAGACCAGAAGAGAGAACAGAGAGAGAGAGAGACAGAGAGAGAGACAGAGCGAGACGGACAGAGAGAGAGACAGATGAGAGACAGGAGAGAGAGACAGAGAGAGACCAGAGAGAGACAAGAGAGAGAGAGAGACAGAGACAGAGGAGACAGAGAAAGAGAAGAGACAGAGAGAGAGACAGACAGACACAGAGAGAGACACAGAGAAAGACACAGAGAGAGAGAGACAGAGAGAGAGAGACAGAGAGAGAGACAGACAGACACAGAGAGAGACAGAGAGAGACAAAGACACAGAGAGAGACAAAGACACAGAGGACATAAGTGAGTTGAAATCTCAGGCCTTGTCCACAATCATATTATATATATATACACTCTACATCAGCAACACGTCAAACACCAGAGAAGAAGAAGAACAGAAGTCTTCATTGACATTTGTGCCGTGAAGAAGCTGCTGTCTGTGTCTGTTGTTGTCCAGGTGTAGGTGTTCAGCTGTGACATCATCACCTGCACTCTCTGCTCTACACAGAGTTGTCAGTAGCTGTCAGTTATTGTCAGTTATTGTCAGTAGCTGTCAGTAGCTGTCAGTTATTGTAAGTAGTTGTCAGTAGCTCTCAGTTATTGTCAGTAGCTGTCAGTTATTGTCAGTAGCTGTCAGTAGCTGTCAGTAGCTGTCAGTTATTGTCAGTAGCTGTCAGTTATTGTCAGTAGCTGTCAGTAGCTGTCAGTAGCTGTCAGTTATTGTCAGTTATTGTCAGTAGCTGTCAGTAGCTGTCAGTTATTGTCAGTAGCTGTCAGTAGCTGTCAGTTATTGTCAGTAGCTGTCAGTTATTGTCAGTAGCAGTAGCTGTCAGTAGCTTGTCAGTTATTGTCAGTAGCTGTCAGTTATTGTCAGTAGCTGTCAGTAGTTGTCAGTAGCTTTCAGTAGCTGTCAGTTATTGTCAGTAGCTGTCAGTAGCTGTCAGTAGCTGTCAGTTATTGTCAGTTATTGTCAGTAGCTTGTCAGTAGCTGTCAGTAGCTGTCAGTTATTGTCAGTTATTGTCAGTAGCTGTCAGTAGCTGTCAGTTATTGTGTCAGTAGCTGTCAGTCAGTAGCTGTCAGTTATTGTCAGTTATTGTCAGTAGCTGTCAGTAGCTGTCAGTAGCTGTCAGTAGCTGTCAGTTATTGTCAGTAGCTGTCAGTAGCTGTCAGTTATTGTCAGTAGCTGTCAGTTATTGTCAGTAGCTGTCAGTAGCTGTCAGTTATTGTCAGTAGCTGTCAGTAGCTGTCAGTAGCTGTCAGTTATTGTCAGTAGCTGTCAGTAGCTGTCAGTTATTTGTCATAGCCAGTAGCTCAGTAAGTTGTCAGTAGCTGTCAGTAGCTGTCAGTTATTGTCAGTAGTGTCAAGTTTAGTAGCGAGTAGTAGCTGTCAGTAGGCCAGTGTCAGTAGCTGTCAGTAGTTGTCAGTAGTTGTCATAGTTGTCAGTAGCTGTCAGTAGCTGTCAGTTATGTCAGTTATTGTCAGTAGCTGTCAGTAGTTGTCAGTAGCTGTCAGTAGTTGTCAGTAGCTGTCAGTTATTGTAAGTAGCTGTCAGTTATTGTCAGTAGTTGTCAGTAGTTGTCAGTAGTTGTCAGTCGCTGTCAGTTATTGTCAGTAGCTGTCAGTAGTTGTCAGTAGCTGTCAGTATTTGTCAGTCGCTGTCAGTTATTGTCAGTAGCTGTCAGTACTTGTAAAAGCAGCAGGTGTTATTTCCAGCAGTTATGTCTGACTGCCACAGGAACCAGAGCAGCAGCTGTTCAGGGATCAGTCAGTCACAGTGAGAGAAACAGCTGCAGCGTTACATCTGATCTTCTGATCATGTGGAGTTGGTGTCAACACAAGTTTAATGTTTCCATGGAGTCAGAGAATCAGCTGTGATCAGCTCCTGTCTGTAGTGTATCATGATGTTCAGACAACTTTGATACTGAAGGAAACAATCATTCTCAATGAAGTTCTGTGGTTATCTGGTCTGTGCTGGTCTGTGCTGGTCTGTGCTGGTCTGTGCTGGTCTGTGCTGGTCTGTTCTGGTCTGTGCTGGTCTGTTCTGGTCTGTTCTGGTCTGTTCTGGTCTGGTCTGTGTCTGCTGTAGTGGAGTGCCAGGTAGGAAATCAGGTGGAACAGTACAGACCAGAGAGTACTGCGTGGAGGTGGACCAGGTGGAGCACAGGTACATGACCTGCACAGGACAACAACCAGCCAATCAGAACAGCACCACTACACACACATCAAACTCCATCACACAATCCACTCATGAGGGGGGGGGGGGGGGTGTGTGTGTGTGTGTGTGTGTGTGTGTGTGTGTGTGTGTGTGTGTGTGTGTGTGTTACCGGGGTTTCTGTAGCTCCAGGATGCGAGGCGTCCGAACACGTCGAAGAAGTCGTAGATGTGTTGTTTCCCAGCCTGAGGGATCATGGGTAACAGAGTGATGAGCACCAGGACTGCAGTGATCAGGACGACAACATCAGTGTCAGTCTGAGGAACAACAACAACAACAACAACGATCAGCTGTGTTGACGGGCAGAGCCGGAGATTTACAGACACTGACATAAAACTGAACGGTAAGTATCAGTTAATATAAGTATTAGTATTAGTTAGGATTAGTATTAGTTAGGATTAGTATCAGTTAGCATTAGTATCAGTTAGCATTAGTATCAGTTAGCATTAGTATCAGTTAGCATTAGTATCAGTTACTATTAATATTAGTTACTATTAGTATCAGTTAAGATTAGTATTAGTTACTATTAATATTGGTTACTATTAATATCAGTTAGTGTTAGTATCAGTAGTAATTCAGTAGTAGTAGTTAGTCAGTAGTAGTCATTCAGTAGTAGTTATTCAGTAGTAGTTATTCAGTAGTAGTTAGTCAGTAGTAGTAGTTAATTGGTAGTAGTTAGTCAGTAGTAGTTAGTCAGTAGTAGTTATTCAGTAGTAGTTAATTAGTAGTCTTTAGTCAGTATTAGTAGTTATTCAGTAGTAGTTATTCAGTGGTAGTTAGTCAGTAGTAGTTAATTAGTAGTAGTTAGTCAGTAGTAGTTATTCAGTAGTAGTTAGTAAGTAGTAGTTATTCAGTGGTAGTTAGTCAGTAGTAGTTAGTCAGTAGTAGCTAGTTAGTAGTAGTTAGTAAGTAGTAGTTATTCAGTAGTAGTAGTTATTCAGTGGTAGTTAGTCAGTAGTAGTTAGTCAGTAGTAGTTAGTTAGTAGTAGTTAGTAAGTAGTAGTTATTCAGTAGTAGTAGTTATTCAGTGGTAGTTAGTCAGTAGTAGTTAGTCAGTAGTAGTTAGTTAGTAGTAGTTAGTTAGTAGTAGTTATTCAGTAGTAGTAGTTATTCAGTGGTAGTTAGTCAGTAGTAGTTAGTTAGTAGTAGTTATTCAGTAGTAGTAGTTATTCAGTGGTAGTTAGTCAGTAGTAGTTAGTTAGTAGTAGTTATTCAGTAGTAGTAGTTATTCAGTGGTAGTTAGTCAGTAGTAGTTATTCAGTAGTAGTTAGTTAGTAGTAGTTATTCAGTAGTAGTAGTTATTCAGTGGTAGTTAGTCAGTAGTAGTTATTCAGTGGTAGTTAGTCAGTAGTAGTTAGTCAGTAGTAGCTAGTTAGCAGTAGTTAGTTAGTAGTAGTTATTCAGTAGTAGTAGTTATTCAGTGGTAGTTAGTCAGTACTAGTTAGTAAGTAGTAGTTATTCAGTAGTAGTAGTTATTCAGTGGTAGTTAGTCAGTAGTAGTTAGTCAGTAGTAGTTAGTTAGTAGTAGTTAGTTAGTAGTAGTTATTCAGTAGTAGTAGTTATTCAGTGGTAGTTAGTCAGTAGTAGTTATTTAGTTAGTAGTAGTTATTCAGTGGTAGTTAGTCAGTAGTAGTTAGTCAGTAGTAGTTAGTTAGTAGTAGTTAGTAAGTAGTCAGTGTTACCTTGAGGCAGCGCAGCAGGGACAGCAGTAGGGCCGAGCGGCTGATGTGATGAACCCATGGAGGCTGATTCCGGATCAGGTGACCCAGCAGGGTGAGAGCAGCCAGTCTGGTCCCAGGTCTGTTCAGAGACTCATTCAGCTTCTCCAGCAGCAGCTGGTGGAGGTTTAAACAGTTTATAATGTCACACATCAGGAAGACAAAGACACCAGGACAGTGAAGTGACAGGTGGTGCTGACCTTGTGATGACGCTCTCTGATGGACGACAGGAGGAGCACCGCCTGAGAAGACGAGGAGTCCAGGTAATACTCCACCAGAGAGGAGAGGACAGCACCTCCTCTGTCTGAGAGGACAAACTACAGGTCAAACTGACAGGTAGAGACAGACAGAGACAGGGACCTGTTGAATCTCAAACACTATACAGGTGGACTCACCTGTACTCAGCTGCTGGTTGACAGCTGCTCTGACTTGCTCCGCCTCCTGCAGCTCTGAACTGTCCAATGAGAGCAGGAGCTCACTGATGTTCACCTGCTCCCTTGACATCGTCAACACCTGGACACAAATGTCTCGTACATTTAGTATATGTCTCACATGAGAACACGTTTGTCTCTCAGCAGCCGTCCTCCAACAGCCCAGAGCTCCTCCCCATCACACCTGTGTCCTCCCTCACAGCACACCTGAGAACCTGCTGTTCTGTCCACTTACAGTCGTCCTAAAGGATCCTCAGTATGTCCCTTGGAGCTGATCACAGAGCTGCTGAGACACACCTGAGATAGGGGAGGGGGCTAGATCGACCTGTTGCCATGGATGACATTATGTTTCATGAACACACTTCCTCAGGTGACAGGTGTGTGTCAGTGAGCAGGGAATGTTTAGCATTTTTCCTGAAAATGACTCAAACTAATAATCATTATTTCTGACAACATGTAACCCCAACAACAGGTCACCATAACCCTAACTCACCTGTTGTTCAAGTTGTTCCAGTTTCTGGATCAGGTGAGTCGCTGTGAGGAAACTCTTTGATCCATACCTGTGTGTTTTTATGTTTTTAGAGCCGAAGCTTTCGTCTATAATCAATGAGTCGATCGGAAAAAATAATGATTATTAGTCATTTTCAGGCAAAGTACTAAACATTCCCTGGTCACTGACACACACCTGTCGCACACCTGCCACTGTGCATTAACACAGCTAGAGACCCCCACTGTCACTGACCCCCTCCCCTCCTCCTCCCCAGTCATTTTGCACAGTGCCATATTTGTATTGTATATGTTTATAGTATTCTAGTATTATATATATAGTAACATTTATTCACATTTTATTGTAAATATTTTGTTATTGTTAGATGTATCTCTTTAAATTGAAGATATCTGACCTGTCTTATGTTTGTTTATATTTCTTCTTTTCTTTATTGTCACATCAAACCTCCACAGCTGATTCCTCCTGTGATGAAAACCTACTGGGCAACAAACCGGATCCTGGCTGTGATTCTGGGACAAAGGATATTTCAAAATCACTAAGTCACATGATCTGTGACGTCAGAGGTCTCCGGATAAACCACAGACTATGAACAGATGAACGAGCTGTGATTTACTCCGTGTTGTTGTTGGGAGTGAAACTGATCAACGTGAATCTGTCAGTCTGTATCATCGCGTCTGCGTCTCTGATGTCACTGCCTTTATGTCACAGTTTCCTGTGACGTCACTAGGAGACGTCTTAAGTTACGCACTGAAGCTAACCGTTAGCATAGCGACCACTTCCCGTTGTGCCACAGCTCTCTGGTCAGACGTAGCTCGCTGCTAAGCTAACACAGCTCTGTGCTAACCTCACATGCTAACAGCCTGCAGCTTGTTAGCTAACAAGGCGTCTGACGGTAGTCTTTTCCCGCTCCGCAGCTGTTGCGTCACTTCCGGCGCCGATGCCGCTTGTTTACGTGAAAAACAAACTTAAAAATAAAGTTTAAAGTCGGAAAAACCGCGTTACCTTCAGACCTGTTGATCCGAGCAGGGCGCAGCCATGTTGAGCAACAAGAAACCCCGCCCCCTGTGGTAACCTGACAACTTCACCTGTCAATCAACGCCAGGACGCGTTCAGGAAGCCAAGGGACGGTGGGAAAAACGGCTCTCAACTGAAAAAAGACTTGTTTATTTATGTATCGATAATTGATAGAGAAGCATTTACCGTGTGCGACGTTGTAGGTGGATTACAATGTAAATCCATTTTCTATCTTTTCTTTATATTAATTTTAGAGACATTTAGTTTTATTCTATCGTTTCTTGAACAATATGCTCTTTTATTTTTTACATATTTTTTCATTTATTGGATCAAGCAGTGATCATTGATCATACTAATACAATAAAATAAATGAATAAATAAATATAAACTATTAAAGTGTATTTCTGCCAAGAAAAGAGAAAATGAGTGAAACATGAGGACAGGCAAAAAGACAAAGATTTGAAAGTCCTTCATTGATCTGTGGTGGTTGGATGATGGCAGATTTGTAGTTAGTGTGTGTGTGTGTTGTTCAGTGTGTGTGAGAGCAGCAGCAGCTGTGTGTTCTCAGGCTCATGATAAAAACTTATTGAGCAACTTTCACCTTCAACCTTCAGTTCAATTCAAAACAGAAGAAAATAAAAGTGGAGCAGGGCAGCAGGGAACTATCACACGTCTGACATGTGAAATTAGACAAAATAAGATCAAACTTTATTGATCCAGGTGTTTGACAGCCTGGTGGGAGGAGTCTGTGAACACCTTCAGATGTTCTGTAAGGTGTCGCTCTGGGTTTTGGCTCGTCCACTCAAGGACAGTCAGAGACCTGAAGCTTCAGGTCAGAGTGGATCTGACAGATGATCCATGAGTCAGTGTGTATTTGGTTCTGACCGGTCTCCTCGTCCCTGCTGTTAAAGAACATGGTAACAAAGTGTTTCACAGAACAAGATAAAGTCCAGATGAAACCCACAGAAGTCAGAGCTGACAGAACAGAGTGAAGTGATAGACCAGGTGCAGAGGGACACACGTTCAAACAAACAAGAGGCAAAGTGTCTGAAGACTTTTGTCAATCAGAGGTTTCAGTTTTTGATTTTTAGCAAATTTGTAAAAAGTTGTAAAAACATGTTTTCACTTTGTCATTATGAGTCTGTGGAGACTGAGCACAGTAAAGTGAACGGGTCTGAATGTGTCCTCCTGTTGAGTCCAGGTCTGAACGGGGGGGGGGGGGGGGGGGGGCAGCAGCAGACCTGTTGTTGGAGATAAGAGGTTTTCACTGGAGTATAAGTAGCAGCAGGCGTACAGTGTGTGAAGCAGACAGGTGAACAGGTGAACAGGTGATGATGCTGCTGGTGCTGGTTCTGTTCGGCGTCTGGCTGAACTCGTCCTCGGCCGCAAAGGTGAGAAACGATCTCGTCCACTTCCTGTTGTGTTTGTTGTGTCACTGTTGAGATGTCAGAGGTCACACCCATCAGAACGCGTTCGGTCTCAGACGTTTTATCTGCATTTTTTTAAACGTAAAAATGACATCATTATAACAAGTGGCTGTGGCAGAATATGTGACTGGCTCAGGTGAAGGTGAACTCGGTCCGATCTGGACTCTGGTGTTCGGTCGGTCAAAGGAGAAGCTCAACCTGAAACTGAGTTAGTGGAGGCTCACACACAGCTGATGATATAACTCATCATTCACTTACAAACTACAGAACAGAAAAACACACAGTGTCAGTATCACCTGCAGTTATACCTCCACTACCTTAAACCGTCAGTTTCCCTGTGGAAGTTCTGCATAGCCGCCGCTAAGCTAACTAGCACCAAGGAGAGGTAACGCTAATGCTAATCGTTAAGCTAGCATGAGCTTTTTAATGACATTTTTAACGACTCAGGTTCCCGCCCTGCTCTCTGTGGTCAGTTTACGGCTCGTCACTAACTAGGATCTGAAGGGTTAATTAATGTCAGTGTCCTCCTAATGTTGCCTTCAGTGTCTCTCTGTAAATCACAGTTATCCTCAGAGATACCTGTTTGTATATATACCACCTAAATGT
Organism: Seriola quinqueradiata; assembly: GCA_002217815.1. Classification (NCBI taxonomy): domain Eukaryota; kingdom Metazoa; phylum Chordata; class Actinopteri; order Carangiformes; family Carangidae; genus Seriola; species Seriola quinqueradiata. The sequence goes on from BDMU01000148.1 coordinate 104,417, forward strand.
TGTGTATGTACTATATGTGTGTGTGTGTGTGTGTGTGTGTGTGTGAGTGTGTGTGTGTGTGTGTGTGTGTGTGTGTGTGTGTGTGTGTGGGTGTGTGTGTGTGTGTGTGTGTGTGTGTGTGTGTGTGTGTGTGTGTGTGTGTGTGTGTGTGTGTGTGTGTGTGTGTGTGTGTGTGTGTGTGTGGGTGTGTGTGTGTGTGTGTGTGTGTGTGTGTGTGTGTGTGAGTGTGTGTGTGTGTGTGTGGGTGTGTGTGTGTGTGTGTGTGTGTGTGTGTGTGTGTGTGTGTGTGTGTGGTGTGTGTGTGTGTGTGTGTGTGTGTGTGTGTGTGTGTGTGTGTATGTGTGTGTGTGTGGGTGTGTGTGTGTGTGTGTGGGTGTGTGTGTGTGTGTGGGTGTGTGTGTGTGTGTGTGTGTGTGGGTGTGTGTGTGTGTGTGTGTGTGTGGGTGTGTGTGTGTGTGTGTGTGTGTGTGTGTGTGTGTGTGTGTAGCTGGGGGTGGTGCAGACGGAGGGGGGGCAGGTGGAGGGGAAGAGCCACAGGATGGGATTCTTCAGGACCGTCGACGTCTTTAAAGGAATCCCCTTCGCTGACGTCCCCGGAAAGTTCGAGAAGCCAAAACCTCATCCTGGATGGAGCGGTAACTCACACAAACACAGCGCACACTTCATCCATTCATCCAGCCTGTAACCATGACAACTACCAATCCCAGAACTCTCTGTTACTATCATCCAATCAGCCTCTGTTGCTGTGAAGTTAGAGGTCAACTTTTAACCTTTGGATCAACTCAGCAGCTGTGGAGTTTGGTTCAGGATATGAATGGAGTTGTCTCCATAGCAACAGCCTCTGGGGCTCATGGGTACTGTAGTGTTTTAAGAAAAACTCAACAGAGCTGATCGGTGTGGTTCCTTTAACTCTTCATCTAGCTTCAGTCAGAGCTCAAAACACAGAACCTCAGCTTTCCAGAGCTTTCGACTGCATCTCACTGTCTTCATCAGCAACCTCATGAGATGGAGCTCCACAAAGTGAGTAAGTGGACCTTTGAGCTTATACAACTTTAATATCAGTGTGAACATCAGAACAACCTCAGACAACACTGATCACTCTGTGGCAGGAAGCTATGACGCTGAGAGAGACATCTGGATTAGATAGATACTTTATTTCTCCCCGAGGGGAAATTCATGTGTCCATTAGCTCATTGTTGATGATAATAATAATAGTAATAATAAAAACAGTTAAAAATAAAATAACAGTAATAATTAGATGAGTCCACTTCCTCTGGCTGAGCTGTTGTAAAGCCTGATGGCAGTGGGAACAAAGGATCTCCTGAACCTCTCTGTTCTGCAGTGAGACGTTTGCTGCAGCTGCAGCTGCTTCTCTGTCCTGCCAGAATGTTGTGGAGAGGATGTTGGTATTTTCCAAGATGGCCTCCATCTTACATTGCATGAGTCCTGCAGCACAGTCCCAGCCTCTTTGACCAGCTTTTCCAGTCTCCTTGTGTTGGGGTCAGACATGCTGCTGCCCCAGCAGACTGTAGCATAAACGAGTACACTGGCCACCACTGACTGATAAATGTTTAACCTCCTAGGACCTGGCGTCCACATATGTGAACCTCACATTTTGGGTTCTCTAGACCACAATACTAACTTTCTCTCAACAAGGGCCTGGTGACCACATATGAGGATATTATTCTGCCACTCAGTAATCGAAATGTAAAACTAATGTCCTCATATGTGGACGTCATTTTTCTCAGGTCCCACTCAGCCTAAATAGCAAAGAGAAATTAAAAATGCACGCCATGCAAGAGTTCGGGTCTTAGGAGATTATGGGTAGTGTGCATGTTCAATACAGCGAGGGGCGGTCATGACTGTAAGTCAGGTACATGGGTTCTTCTCTGCAGGTGACCCTCAGGGTCACATGACCCTGACTGACTCGTGTACCTGTGTGGACGCATTAGAAACTGAGCGTGAAACAGTGACTTCCTGTCACAGTGTCTATTGTGTCTGTTGTTTCCAGGAATCCTGAAGGCCACAAAGTATCGGGATCGCTGCCTTCAGGTGACGCTGCTGCAGACAAAAACCCAGGGCAGCGAGGACTGTCTCTACCTGAACATCTTTGTTCCACAGGGACGATCATGTAGGTCACACACACACACACACACACACACACACACACACTTGATGTCTTCTTACAAGCTTTTATTGTGAAAGTCTGCAGCTCGCTGTGGGGCTGAAGGATTTTTACCAACGTTGAACCTGTGATTATTTTCTACATGTTTACTTTCAACAGGAAATCAATCTGTCCTTTCATAATAAATCAGTTTGTGAGTCATTGAAATGTTTTCACTTCAGCTCACAAACTTGATATTAATCAATAATATTCAGATATAATCATGATTTCACTGTGTTTTAAAAAGTTCAGTCGACCCATGGAATTATGGGTAATTTATGTTTTTGACTGACGGGACACAAATTTTCAGCTCTTTTAAAATTTTAAAATAAAACTGATTAAGGAACCTGGGTCACTGCTGAATTATTTTATTATTATCATTATTTTATCATTATTATTATTGTTTATTATTTATATCTATATTTTTCTCTCTGTCTCCAGTGTCCACCAACCTCCCAGTGATGGTGTACCTGTTCGGCGGCGCCTTCCTGTTGGGGGCGTCTAACGACGTGGCGATCCTCGGGGACTCTCTGTACGATGGGAAGGAGATGGCCGACAGAGGCGGGGTCATCGTCGTCACGGTGAACTACCGAGTCGGTACCCTGGGTTTCCTCAGCACCGGAGACGCCCGACTGCCAGGTCTGAACAAAACAACAACAATTATAACAGCCATCCACTCATCCAGTACAACCCCACTGAAAGACCTCAACAAGACCACAAATAAGACCACAAACAAACAAACAAGCAAACAAACAAACAAACAAGCAAACAAACAAACAAACAAGACCACAAACAAACAAACAAGCAAACAAACAAACAAACAGACAGACAGACAGACAGACAGACAGACAGACAGACAGACAGACAGACAGATGGGTCATTTCACATCTCATTTTCTCCAGCTTGATGCGGTTCAGTAC
>BDMU01000148.1:112500-122500 GCA_002217815.1 Seriola quinqueradiata
GCCGCTCAGTTTGATTACATGGCCGGAGTCAACAGCATGGATGGACACATTTTTGCCGGAGTCGACGTTCCTTCAATCAACAACAAAACTTCCACCACCCCTGTGTGAGTACAGAAGCACCACGGCACTATCAGCCTGCTTTGGAGACTTTTATTTTGAAGTAAAAATCTGCACAGGACCAGAAGAACCAGGCTCATAGAGACTTCACAATAAAAGATGAACCGAGATAATTACAGTTTAAACAATGTCAAATTTTCATGTCATCATAGATACAGATTTAACATCATGCAATGCACAATAAGTAGAGAATATAATATTTTAGCCCGTGATTCCACTGCCATAATTCATGTGGAGTCCAACAAGGCTCGACTCAAGAGCTGTGTCCAAATTCAGGAGCCGCATCCTTCGGAGGATTACTTCACAGCAGCGCGAATAGACTGTCCCATTTCAGAAGCTCCTTCAAATGTGACCGACAAACACGACCTTCTTTTCCTGGGCAACCAAGGATCCAATGTGGGGACCGACTACAAAGGGCCACACCTTCGTAGGCCACATCCTCCAAAGGATGTGGCCCCTGAATTGGGACATAACTAAGGCCCACTTCTTGATAGTCTTTATGTGTTACTGTATACTGAAGTCAATATTAAGTTTCGTCAATATGCAGATGACACCTCACTCTATGCAGCTTGATCCTGATGATTCCAGCTGTGACGTCACTGTGTGGACAACTCAAATGTTTGTTCAACTTAATCAAAAAAAGTTGAGATTGTAGTTTCTGCTCCAATGAAGCAAATAGAGGAGCTGTGAAGACTTTCTGGTTGATCTCCTGTCTTCTCCTCAGGAAGCATGTGAAGGGTCTGCTGGCCGGTCTGACTAAAGAGAAGGGGAACGCTGCCGTCGACTCGGCCTACAGCGCTTACACGTCTAACTGGGGGTCGTTTCCGGAGCAGGCGGTGGTGAAGAAGACGGTGGCCGACATTGAGACAGACTTCCTGTTCCTGGTCCCGACTCAGATCGCCCTCCAACACCATGCCAACAATACCAGGTCAGATCTGATTGGTGGAAGATCCAGGTGGAAAGATAGTGGTGGTCAGAGTGTGTTTTTGTTTTGAATGTGAGAAAAGAAGCTGAAACATCACTGTTTAATCCCAGAGTGGTAAATTATAATTCATTGTATTAGACTGAACTTTATCAGCACTGCCCACAGTAAATATCAGGACAACAAAAAGCGATAGCTTGTTAAAAACACTGACAACCTCTGCTGTTCTATGGAGTCACATGACTAGCTAGCACATTAGCCAACACTGTAATCAGAAGATAGTTTGGTCTGGACCACAGTCATTGCTCTGTGCCACAAGTGCTTTATAGAAACATGGAGAAAGCTCCTGGTTCTAGACCTGAGTTTGAACCTTTGTCCAGTTCATATTTAAAAACCAGAATTCACCTGTGGTTTTCCTGTTGTTTGTCCCTCAGTGGAGCCCGTACCTACTCCTACCTGTTCAACATGAAGACTCGTATCCCAGGGTTCCCTCGCTGGGTGGAGGCGGAGCACGCCGAGGACCTGCAGTACCTGTTTGGTAAACCCTTCACCACCCCACTGGTCTACTTCCCCCGACACCGAGACCTGTCCCGGTACATGATTGCATACTGGACCAACTTCGCCAGGACCGGGTAAATGCCCAGCATGCACTGCACACACACACACACACACACACACACACACACACACACACACACACACACACACACACACACAGGTCAACACACCTGGCTACCTGTGACTGCTCTGTCCTGGTCTTTACTTCTCCACTGATCCAAACAAGACTTCTCCTCAGTTTGGTTATGAAGGAGTGTCTTTGTCCTCTGCAGGTAGTCTGAACCGGTCTGAACCGGTCTGAACCGGTCTGAACTAGTCTGAACTAGTCTCTTCTGAAGTAGTCTGATCTGATCTCAACTAGTCTGAACTACTGTCAAGTAGTTTGAACCTGGTCCCAGCTCTGTCTCTCCTCTTCCTGTCCAGTGATCCCAATAGAGGCGACAGCAGAGTCCCAGTTCCCTGGCCCCCCTTCACCAGACACCACCGACCCTACCTGAACATCAACCACAAGATCAACAAGTCCTCCATCAGGTACCTGAGTTCTACTGTGTTCTATAGCTGCCTGCTGTACTGTGCTATACTCAACCATTCTCCTGTTTCTACTGTGACTTGACTCATCTGGTCTCTTCAGCTACGACCTGAGATCACAGTACGTCACCTACTGGGCCCAGACCTACAGCAGCCTGCCGTCAATAAAGAGAGAAGAAGAGGACGAGCCGGAGAACTGAGCGCTGCTGTTTATTTTGAACACTGTTAATTACAAACCACTGGAATTGTTTATAACTGTGTGAAGAATTATTAACAATGAAAGAAAATGAGGATTACAATGAATAAACACAAATAAAAGAGATAAACCATCAGCCAGGACTGAGGCTCAGAGCCTCCTCTCTTCTGATTGGCTCACCGACCTGTTGTTACTAGAGCTGCAGAGAGGAGCTGAGAGAGGAGATGTGAAACTACACTGAGATGTTTTTATATCTTCTTATAGATCAACACTTCAAAATAAAACACAGGAGAAGAGGAAAAAATAACAATAAAGTTACAATACACACTAATGACAATAAACCACAAGGGTAAAATATGGGACCTTTAAATAATTTAATTAACCAATCGGCATTAGCCTGAGGAGGAAACACGCTGCTTGAATGCAGGTACAGCAGGTGTGACTGTGTGATCTTCTCTTAATAAACCAAGCTGAACTCTGAACTCTGGCTTTTATTTCTGAGTAACGTCATCATCTTCAGGCCAAAATCAATCAATTGATCAGTGAGTTCAGCTCAGTTTGTAGCTGAGGTGGAAAGTAACTAAGTACATTTACTCCAGTGCTCAGCACAGTGTAAAGGAACTTGTGTTTAACTTAATGATTCCCTTCTTACTGGTCTTCATTCATGACGGCTGGAGTTACTGGTTTCTGGAGTTCGGCTGCTGCTGGATTTTTGAGGAGCTGTAACAACATTTTAGAGACAAACTTTTTTGATAATGATCCTGAAATGTTTTTCTGAAAGAATAGTGAATGAGATCTGTGGTGCTGGGACATTATCAACTCGTCATGGTGCATCAGCGTGTATTTACTGTCAGCAGTACGTTGCCATGGAGCTGCAACTGGAGCGCAGTATTTTATACTTATTTCCATTCAAACTATCTCATAACCAGCAGCTGAATCAGCGGTGATCAGCTGTGATCAGCTGAATCAGCGGTGATCAGCTGTGATCAGCTGTGATCAGGTGATCAGCGGTGATCAGCTGTGATCAGCTGAATCAGCTGTGATCAGCTGAATCAGCTGTGATCAGCGGTGATCAGCGGTGATCAGCTGTGATCAGCGGTGATCAGCGGTGATCAGCTGTGATCAGCTGTGATCAGGTGATCAGCGGTGATCAGCTGTGATCAGCGGTGATCAGCTGTGATCAGCTGTGATCAGCGGTGATCAGCGGTGATCAGCTGTGATCAGCGGTGATCAGCTGTGATCAGCTGTGATCAGCGCTGATCAGCTGTGATCAGCTGTGATCAGCGCTGATCAGCTGTGATCAGTGTGTGTGTGTGTGTCTGAAAACAGAAACAGGTGGAGTATCAAAGTAAAAGTCTCATGTCAGAATAATGTAAATCATACGACTGGATTGTGATTATTGATGTTTTAATGTGTCAACAACTTTCATGTCGCAGCTGCTGAAGATGGGACTCATTTTAAGGACTTAGATGGAGCTGATCTCACCTGTAATAAAACATCAGGATTCAACAAACAAAACACAACAACCAGCTTTTAGCAACAATGATGGAGACACAATAACTTTAGGAATGAAATACAAATCTGGACTTTTATCTATGTGAGCTTATAAAACTCAGCTGTGACTCCATCATCCCAGTAAAGCCAGAGTCCAGCATAGAGAGGCTGAGTGAATGTGGTCTGGACTCTGTGGAGGAGAGTCATGGTTTCAGAGACGCTGTAGAAGGACAGAACACCTGCTGTGTGATCCAGGTACACTCCTACTCTGGAGGACCGAGGACCTGAGACTGGAGTGTTGATGCTGTTGAACATAAATGAAAAACTGTTTTGAAAACAATCTAACGACCAAGATTTGTCATTATATCCAAATAAACTTTCCCCCCTGCTCTGCTGATATTCTTGTATGAGACTGATACACAAACTCCTCTTCCTCTCCTCTCCACCTCCCAGTAACAACGTCCAGTCAGACTCTCTCTACTCAGGACCTGAGGATATGAAGTGAATCTGTCTGGATGATCAGGATAAGACTGTTGTTGTCTCCATGTTGCTTTTCTGTTTCCCTCAGATAATAACAGAACTGTGTTTGCTGTGTTTGGATCCAGGGTGATTTCCTGTGAATATTTTAAGAAGTCAGCTCTGGTCTTGGGCTCTGGTTGTGACAGTAAAACATCCACTTCAGTCAGTGTCAGTGAGATGTTTGTCCATGTCTCTGTCAGAACGTCCTGTAGTTTCTCTCTGAGCTGTGACACAGCTGCTGTCACGTCCTCAAAGTATCTCAGAGGACGGACATCGATGGCGGATGAGTCTGTAGAGTCGCTGAGTCGTGACAGTGAGGGGTAGTTGCGTAGAAAGTGGCTGTGATCCTCTGTGTGTGAGAGCTGCTTCAGCTCAGCGTCTTTCCTCTTCAGCTCAGCGATCTCCTGCTGCAGCTTCTCCTGAAGCTCTTTGACTCGACCGGCTTCAGTTTCCTGCTGGGATCTGATCTGCTGCTTCACATCAGAGCGTCTTTTCTCCATGAGACGGATCAGCTCGGTGAAGGTCTTCTCACTGTCCTCCACCGCTTCATCAGCAGAGCCGTCGATAGCCTCCACCTCCTGTCGAAGCAGCTTCACATCTTTCTCTCTGTCCTGGATTCTCTGCTGGATCTCTTGTCGCCTCAGCTGGAGCTCTCTCTGCCTCTCAGTCCTTTCTGCTGCAGCTGAGACTGTGTCGTGGCCTTTATGTTCATCCACAGAGCAGAGATAACAGATACACTGCTGATCGCTGCGGCAGAACATCTTCATCACCTCATCGTGACGAGAGCAGATGTTCTCCTGGAGCTTCTCGGAGGGCTCCACCAGCTTGTGTTTCTTTAACTGAGCTACATCATAATGACGCTGCAGGTGATTCTCACAGTAAGAGACCAGACAAACCAGACAGGATTTAACAGCTTTCAGTTTCCTCCCAGTGCAGACATCACAGGCCACGTCTTCAGGTCCAGCATAGCAGTGATCAGCAGCAGCAGCTTGGAGTCCAGTCTTCTTCAGCTGCTCCACTAAAGCTGCTAACATGGTGTTTTTCACCAGGACAGGCCTCGGTATGAAGGTCTGCCTACACTGAGGGCAGCTGTGGATTCTCTTCTCATCCTCTTCATCCCAGAAGCTTTTAATACAGTTCATGCAGTAGCTGTGTCCACAGGGAAGAGTCACCGGATCCTTCAGTAGATCCAGACAGATGGAACAAGAGAAGGTCTCCCGGTCCAGCTGATCTCCTTTCTGCGCCATTTCAGCTCTCGGTGACAACGAGTGTCTGAGTTTCACTTCCTCAGAACTGAAACTAGTTTGAGCTCTGATCTCAACAACATGTGTCTCTGCAGTGAACGGGGCCTGTCAGCTCTCGCACTTCACCACATGTTGGTTCCACCCATCTTCAAACTGTAGATCTGAAGGGAGGGAACAAGGAAACACATGAACAGAGTGGAGCTGGCTGTGTTTGAGAGCAGGAAGAAGAGGGAGGGGCATCAGGCGTTGACTCAGTCCAGGAAGTGGTTTGACGCTGTGTGTTTAACCCTCGGTCCGACATAAAGCTCAGAACACGACCAATAAAGACGCAGCTCTCCGGACGGACTCGCCACACACAGATAACAACAGCACAGAGTCACAATCAGTGTGTAGAGAACTGATCCCTCTGATGCAGGCGTCCGCCTCGCTGCTGTTTGTTCATGTGTCATGTGACCAACAAATATATTGATCCAGCTCGAGACAGGACGAGCTTCAGTTGTATTTGGAGATGAATCTGGTTTCAGCTGAGAAGTGATCCAGTTCTTTAGATGCAGTGGAACCACTGATGTGATGAACAGAGAAGAGAAAGTGTCAATTCTACTGATTTATTCCCCAGCAAGACTGAACATGATCATAAATAATAAAAAGACCAGTATAATAATGATGATGATGATAATAAATAAGTATATAATGTATAATAATAAAACTTTATTTGTAGATAGTGAAAAATATGAATGGTTTTATTGAATGAGGGAGATTTCATGACCTCAGTCTTCTCAGCTGTTTCTAACTGAAACTGAATGTTACTCTGAGTCTCTCAAACTTTTCACTAATAAGAAACGTTTGTCATCAGTTCATTGTTTTTACTCTTTATTGAAGGTAAAGACGTGATCACACAGAGGAGAAATACAGTGAACAAACGTCTGTAAAATGACAGAAATGATGTGAATTAACAGCCAAACTTCTCTTTTAATCATCATGCCAATAATAATGAATCACATTTATTTCACATTTCTGTAAAGACAAATTACTGTTTTATTTAAACAGTATTTTTCTGCTTTCTTAAATTACAAACAAATCTGTGTAAAATGACAGTAATTATCTGTAATTAAAAATGTAGCTTGTTATTATAAAGGTTAATGTTCATAATAACAATTTAAAGATTCTCTGTAATTTCAGGGTGAATCTTATTAGTTTTACATTTATGTGACTTTTACATTCAAACTTTGTGATTCTGGATGAAATGAAACAAACTTTTTTCATCAACAAACATTCAAACTTCAAAAAAAGAGTTTGACTGTACTGAATGTTATCCCAGCATGCACTGGGAGGAAAGCAGGAAAATGGTTTATCACACAACAACAACACACACATGATCACCGCTGACACGTCTTTACTTGCAATCAAAAGATGTTTATTTACAAGAAAGTGTCAAAATGCCGAATCCTGGAGCATTCTCTGCCCAATGTAGAGATCTCCCCTTTACACCCCTCTATTTATCTCGTCTCATCCCAACCTTCCCCACCATGGTCACCATATTTCTTGGTCAACTACTCTGGTGTCGTCTGGCCTTTACCTTTTTAGGGCCAGAAAAACCCACATCCTGAATCTCATATATCGTAGGAGACAGGAAACCGATGGGTAAGCAGGTTTGCCCCCTAATGCACAATTTAACTTAACTAATAATGAGTGGTTCAAAGTAACTATTGACAAAGCCTTAGCTGACACCCTTCCTTAACTTATTAATAAAACTTACATAAAAGAAGAACATACTACAATTTAGACCGTTGAAATAGGAAGGAATGTAGTGGATCATACACCACACTTGTTCAATAAACTAGATCGGTCCACAAACACTAACATAAGGTATTCTGTATACTGTACCGTGTGTGTGTGTGTGTGTGTGTGTGTGTGTGTGTGTGTGTGTGTGTGTCAAGTGGCAAACTGCCGTGACGTCCCCCACTGGTTTGTGAACCGCTGTTTTGAAGCCTCGAGTTTGGGTTACTGGAAGTCGCCATCTTGGTTTTTGGAGAAACCATATCTGGATGAGAGGGTGGAGGTGGGGCGGAGGGAGGAGGAGGAGGAAGGAGGGAGGGAGGAAGGAGGAGGAGGAGAGAGGGGGAGGAAGGAGGGAGGAGGAGGAGGGAGGAGGAGGGGGAGGGAGGAGGAGGAGGGAGGAGGAGGAGGGAGGGGGGAGGGGGGGGGGGGGATCTGACCTGTGTCCTCGAGGACACCAGGTAAACCCACCTGCATCAACAGGCTCCTGGCTGAGCCGTGCGGAGATGCTGCTAACACGGTTAGCTGTCACAGCTGTTACATTAGTCTCACAGGCTAATATCATATATGTGAGGACTAGCTTGTTATTGTAGCTGAAGTTAGCATGTGTGCTAACGTTAAACTGTGAAACCACAGTGTGAAACGTTTTCTAACACTGAGACTGATGGTGAATAACGGCTCCTTCCCTCCATCACTTATGGACGCTGCAGCAGCTTCAGGTCGACCTGTCAGACTGTTGCTCCGTCCTCACTGAGCTGTGAAGGATTATTTTACATCTCTACTATAATTTATACTTGTTACTAAATAAGATTTATCCACCTCTTTATGATGCAAACTTGTGACAGTGAAGTTCACCTGCACCTTCATTCACAACTGTGTTCTAGTTTTAATTCATTAGTTACAGTTGATTGTAAATTGTTGAAATTAATGCAGTTTTAATGTGAAATAAAGTTTTTATGAAGCTTTGCTTTGTTGATGGTTTTTATGGAGCGTGTCTGGTGTGAATTTTAACAGCAGCACACACACACACACACACACACACACACACATACATATATCTATGTGTGTGTGTGTGTGTGTGTTGAAGTATGACGCAGCAGTAGAGCTCCAAAGAGGGCGGGGTTTGGTCATTTTGAAGACATCTCTCCATTCATTCTCAATGGGAATTATTTCGCCTTTTATCGGCATTTATGTCGCCATGGTTACTCGAATCGCTAAGAAAAGTCACAGCACACTGTCACGGCCGGCTCAAACCCACGACAAATAATAGGACATGACACAAGAAGTTAAAGCAAGAAAATCTTCATTTATTTTAACTAACCCAAAACCAACATGTCAAAATGTGTGTGAGGTGCGGCAGCCAGCCCCTCACCACTCAGCAATGTTAGTGTGTGTGCATGCTTGTCACATTACTGAGCGCCGTGTTGTAAGGTGGAAACAAAAGCAAATAAGCATAAGTAAGGAGCGTGGAGAGGAGAGAGCAGAGTTCCCCCTTTGTCCTCTCTCCCTCCTCCCAGAGCCAATCAGGTGCGCTCTTGTAGTCGCTGGGAACAGCGTAACTAACGATGAGCTCACGCCTCCTGCTGGGCATCTGCTATACAAAAAGACAACCAGCCCGACAGCCGCAAGAGGCGTGGCCGTCACCGCCCCCTGCATAAAGACGGGGTGCCATCTGGGACCACGACAATCAACTCAAATAAATAAAACAAAAGTATACAACCTGCATTCAGCACACTGTCAGCACACTGTCAGCACACTGTCACACACTGTCTGCATAAGGAAGAGGAGAGGTTAATACATCACAGGGGCACGTGACAGCGCGTCCGCCGCCACGTTATCAGACCCCTTAACGTGATGTACGTCCAAACAGTAAGACGCAACATCACAGACCACCTGATTACGACTGGCATTCCTGAGCCCACATACACTTTTTGTTGCTGGTGTGGGAATTTGCTCCACAGCCAACACCTCGGCCTGCACCGGCCTGCACCGGCCTGACCTGGCCTGCACCGGCCTGCACCCGGCCTGCACCGGCCTGACCCGGCCTGCACCGGCCTGACCTGGCCTGCACCGGCCTGACCCGGCCTGCACCGGCCTGACCTGCCTGACCCGGCCTGCACCGGCCTGACCCGGCCTGCACCGGCCTGACCTGGCCTGCACCGGCCTGACCCGGCCCTGTCCCACATCTTACTGTAGCACGAGCAAACTGGCATTTTGCTAGATTACCTGTCAGGCTTGCTGCAGCCAAACGTTCAAATAACTGGTGAATGTGCAAGACATGGCTGGTGCAGCTGTCACTGTAAATAACCACATCGTATAATTAGACAGCACAACCGTCCAAATCACCAACCACCACGTCCATCAAACGCTGGAATGTAGCTGGAGCCTTCTGCAGGCCAAAAGGCATCAGCTTATATGAATACAGGCCAGATGGAGTCACAAATGCAGAAAGGTCCTGTGCTCTCTTTGACAACGGCAGCTGCCAATAGACTTTCAGAAGATCGAATTCACTCAAACTTCGCAGACTCCACCTCATCGATGCAATCCTCCATTCTTGGAAGTGGAAATGGGTCCGGCTTGGTGACACTGTCGACCCTACGAGGTGTAATCAGACTTGGGGAAGCCCAGATAGAAGATGAAGGTTCA
>BDMU01000148.1:127500-190000 GCA_002217815.1 Seriola quinqueradiata
GTTAGCTCCTCCTCCTCAAAGGTTTGTGTTCATCAGGTATGAAGCTCCACGGTGCAGCAGCAGACGACAGGTGAGGTCAGAGGCAGAGCCCCGCACAGACACGTCGCTGTTATTTACTGACTGACTCCACCCACATCTGTCAAAACACTGATTTTGATTGAGTGTGATTGGATGGAAGCTGCAGCCGATCAATTATATTATCAGTTAGCTGTAGCGCAGGTGTGCAAACCTGAGAGGGACGTCACACAGCTCATCATTCACCTGTGATCCAGCAGCAGAGCTGATACGATAACATGAACCTCCAGAGGAAAGTCAAACTCACACAGCAGCAACAATATCATAAAGAAATAAAAGAAGAACAGAAACAGAATCTCAAATAAATAAGATTCATTAGAAATAATATATATAATAACATAAAATGTGTTACACACACACCTACACAAATAAAGAGTTTGGTGGTTGTTGCAGTTTGTTCTACTGTTTTATACAGATGTGAGTTCTTAGCCCGTGCTGGCCCCTTAACTCTCCATTAATGATGCAATTAATTGATCGTTTTAATTGCCAGTTAATCTGCAGATCATTTTGCCGTTTAATTGTCTCATCGTTTGATCTGAAACAGTCATGACACGTTTGTTTTATTCTGACCATCAGTCCAACACCCACAACATTCAGAACAGCCGCCGATTAATTACAGGTGCCATCGATTAATGGACCCATTGATAAATTTCTCCACTGCTGCACTGAAAACACTTTGAGACCAAATCACGGAACCATGTGAGAAGTTTCCTGACGGTTTCAGTGACATCAACACATGGTATTGAATGACAGCTGATCTGCTCTGACGTTTTTCATCAGCTGACAGCCACAAACATCCCGGACAAACACAGAGCTGATTTAAATGAGCTGTAGTGATGGAGGCAGGAGGGCAGATTGAGTCTGTGTATGTGGCAGTCTGAACACAAACATTCAACATCCTCATGAACTGCTTCCTGTACGAGCCACAAACACAGAAGCTGCAGCTGCACTTCGGTTCTGCCGCGAGGAAACGGAGTAAAACTGACGCCGGTCGCATTGAAAGTGCTTTAAAACACGGCCGTCAATAACAACATAACAGTGCTGCGCTTTCTGTGTCACTTTTGTTTTGTTCCGGGTCGGAAAATTAACGCTTAAACGCGCTTTGTTCCGGTCTTTGCAGGGTAACGATCATCTCACCAGACTCCGCGCGGAAAACCGTCAATTTAAGACTTTCCTGGTAGTTGTCGGTGACTCGGCCGGTAACAACTGACCGACCGACTCCCCTCCTCCTTTTCGACCGACGTGTAACCGACCTCAACCTCACATAACCACTGATCCCAAACTCTTGCCTTCGTGTTACAGTAAAACCTTACGTTTGCTTTGGAATCAGAGACAAAGAAAAATCTTCCTCTTTCGTTTCTGCGATAAAAGTCAAACCTGGTCGTGAACGTCACACCAGACTCCGTTTGAACATCTGGCATTTTTACGTTTTCTCGTTTATCCGTCGACTTTCTGAGCCGCGAGAAAACAGCTGAAGGCCCTGAACACACCATGAGGATCCACTTCTCACTTCGGTCAACAAGTGCCTTTAATACAAACCTGTTTTTGATATTTAAAAACAGAATGAAAACTTTTCTTGTGTAGCAGACTTCGCTCCGACAGTGACCTGCCTCCCGCGAGGGAGCGGTTCAGTGAACTACAGTCGATTCACCTGGATCAAAGTGTTGTGAGCGGGAATGAGGCCGGATTCACCAACACACACCGCCGGTTTATTAAAAGTGAACCGTGAACCAAGCTGAGAACTACTAACTGCCCGAGTCCCAGCCCTGTCTGTGGCCGGCTCGGGGTGTGTGTTTCCCGGGGAGAGGAGCTCACCTGGTCCGCTACGTCCTCCGCCTGGCTCATCAGGTCTCCGTGTCCCATCTTCCCCTCCGCTGCTCAGGCACTTCAGTGCGGAGAAACGGCGCCCAGCTCCGGTGAAAGTCCGGTGAGAAGAGTACCGGTGCTGTAGTAACGATGATGATGATGATGATGATGATGCTCGGCTGCTGCCTCCGACCCACAATCCTATGCGAAGGGCGGGAGGGCGCACCCTGTGGGCGCCGCAGGGTAAAGCATGCCACGTGGACGGTCTTAGACTGAGACTTAAATATCTTTTAATCAATAATTTATCTAAATACATCAAATACTGAGATTATAATTCAGCTGTGATCTGTTTCACATGAGAACATTAATGTTTGAAGTAAGTGGACACACCTGCCCCACCTGTGCTTTCTTTTTTATATGTCCCTTTATATGTTTTTTCTTTCTTTTTTTTTTTTTTAATGCTTATTTCTTTTTTTTATGTTTTCTACAGTTTATGTGTTTTTTTCAGGTGTGGCTGAAAAGAAAATGTAACAAGTTATATTTGATTAATAACTCAACATTACAGTTTTTCTCTGTCGCTTTGGTTCGTTTCTCAGATCAGAACTAAAATCCTCAAAACTACTTGTTCAATCTTCACATCATTGTGTCACTTGTGCACATCAAGAAAGCAGTTTCTCATTTCTTTGAACAAGTTGCAAACGCTTTGGTTCATCATGCAAATGATTATGTTCAATTCTCTGCTGTTTCCTACATTATCAGTTGCTTATGTCATGTTGATCAAAATGTATTATAATGGGTCTCTGTGAATAGTCTCACCCCCCACAACATTTAGGCATTAGTTCATCCCATAAGTCTTTACATGCAAAATGGTTGAACAAGTTGTCATAATATGTCAAACATATCTCTATACATTTCCATTAGACTTATTTTTCTAAATCTGTCCTGAATGTGTGAAGCATTTGATCAACAAATGATCAACCAGTTTTCTGAAATAGCTCAAAGGTGCATCTCATGAACCAACTGGCAAGTATATATATATATATATATATATATATATAGCCGGAGCACAACACAATGTTACAATGTTTGACAATGGAAGGACAAGGAATTGGACGGGGTCAACAGCCAGAGAGAAGAAGAAGAGGAAGAGGAGTGAGGCTGCGTGTCGGAGGAGTTGGGAGGCAAAACAGAGGAAGAGGCAGACGAAGCCTTTCTGTATCACAATGACATGGTCTGTCAACAAATTACAGTACAAACAGTAAAAGCGTAAATGTGAATCTTGTCCAGTCTCTTGCAATCAATACACTAAGGTGTAACTTACAATTTACAATAAGTGTCATCAGAACTTTAGCCATAGTTTACATCAGAACATCCCTACAGAGACACTGTTATATTGACAACACGACTAAGCAATTTGACTGTCTTATCCGTACACAATAACACAAGGACTTGTCATCTGATGGCAGTGACATGTTCATTGACACAGTTATTTACCTTTGAGAGATGAACTAAGGATTTTGAGCAAGAGACTGGCTTTTGCAGGTAATCCATGGTGTTTTGCTATTTGTACGAATTGTTTTGAGAAATTCACTTACTGTTTTGCAAATGTCGAGGATGATTCGAGAAATGTACCAAAGCGACTGAGAAAAACTGTAATAGAGATGAAAGAACTGATTGATGGATGCATCAGACGTGTGTAAACTCACACAGTACGATTCAAAGCAAACACACACAGTGTGAGCGACCTGTCGACGCTGATTGATTTAATAGTTAAATAAATTTCCAGCTGTTGATCAGTCAAGTCCATGTTCGAGAACAAAAAAATGTTTGGTGCCTCATGTAGATCAGACAGCAGGATGACATCATCATCAGTCCATCACCGGGATACACAGATGCATCCTGGGATAGTGTGAGCAGGTCAAGTCGGAGCAGGTGTGTCATCTGTCTTCATCCCTCCATCACAGTCAGCGTTTCTCCTCTGAAACACAACAACAGACACTAGGCTGTGTGTGTGTGTGTGTGTGTGTGTGTGTGTGTGTGTGTGTGTGTGTGTGTTACCTGCAGGTTGAGGTAGTGTGTGCGTGTCCTGCAGTGTGTGTGTCGAGCTGTGGTCTCTCTGTGGAAGAACTTGTTACAGAGTTGACACAGGAACCCAGACACAGGAACCACAAAACTACTTCCTGTTGAGACACACATTTCATCCTTTCATCAGCTGCAGTCTGAATGATCATCATTCATCATGTAACTTTGACAGAGCTGTAAATACACATTAATACATTCAGTATACCCTGGTTCCATAAAGGCCAACAGTGACAGTAGACGACCACAGGGGGCGCAACACTCCATCACTCCTACAACAGGAGCTACAACAACGTACCGTATGTACAGTGAGGGTCATATTCCTCTGTGTCAGGTGTCTGCAACACACACACACACACACACACACACACACACACACACACACACTTTAACATCATTTAAATTCTTGAATCTGGTTAGAAAACATCATTTTAACATCATTTAAATACTTTCCAGCCTTTTCCAGGAGCTGCATATGTGAATGATAAGAGAAAACCTTTCTTTCACTCATGGTTAGTGGTTGGGTGAAGCCTTTTACTATCAAACAACTGTGTTTCTTCTTTTTAAATCATAATGACAACAGAAACTACCCAAATGACCCGGATCAAAAGTTCACATACCCCAGTTCTTAATACCGTG
Source organism: Seriola quinqueradiata (assembly GCA_002217815.1). Taxonomy (NCBI): domain Eukaryota; kingdom Metazoa; phylum Chordata; class Actinopteri; order Carangiformes; family Carangidae; genus Seriola; species Seriola quinqueradiata. Next base: position 132,100 of record BDMU01000148.1, read on the forward strand.
TGTTGCCCCTTTAACATCAGTGACAGCTTGAAGTCTTTTGTGGTAGTTGTGGACGAGGTTCTTTATTTTCTCAGATGGTAAAGCAGAAAGCCTCCACTTCCTGTAAATTCTTGGGCTGTCTCGCAGGAACTGCACGTTTGAGGCTCCATGATACTGAGGTCAGGAGACTGAGATGGCCGCTCCAGAACCTTCACTTTATTCTGCTGGAGCCAATGACAGGTCTTGGCCCTGTGTTTTGGATCGTTGTCATGTTGTAACGTCCAAGTACGTCCCATGCGCAGCTTCTGGGCTCATGAGTGCAAATTTTCCTCCAGTATTTTCTGATAACATGCTGCATTCATCCTGCATCAATTTTGACAAGTGAAAGTTTCCTGTGCCTCACACATCCCCAAAACATCAGAGATCCTCCTCCGAATGTCACGGTAGGAATGGTGTACCTTCCATCATAGGCCTTGTTGACTCCTCTCCGAATGTAACGTTTATGGTTGTGGCCAAAAAGGTGGTCTCATCACTCCAAATGACTTTGTTCCAGAAGTTGTGAGGCTCGTCTCGGTGCTGTTGGCGTATTGTAAGCTTCTTCTTCTGTCTTCTGGCGACTCGACCATGCAGCCCATGTTTCTTCAGGTTCCTCCTTATTGTGCATCTTGAAACAGCCACGCCACTTTTTTTCACAGAGTCCTGTATTTCAGCTGAAGTTATTTGTGGGTTTTTCTTTGCATCCCGATCAATTTTCCTGGCAGTTGTGGCTGAAATTTGGTTTGGTTTCAACAGAATCCTTCATTTCCCACTTCTTAATTAGAGTTTGAACACTGCTGATTGGTCCTTGGATATCTTTTTATATCCCTTTCCTGTTTTATACAGTTCAACTACCTTTTCCCGCAGATGCTTCGACAATTCTTTTGCAAGGGTCTGTCAGGAGCCCAGAAACTCACTGACCTTTTATACACACACACTGATTACAAGCAAACACAGCACAGGTGAGGATGGTCACCTTAAGTAGCCACTCAAACCCGTTTGTCACCTTGTGTGCATGTTCTCAGGCCAAAATCTCCAGGGTATGTGAACTTTTGATCCGGGTCATGTGGGTAGTTTCTGTTGTCATTATGATTAAAAAGAGGAAACACAGTTGTTTGACAATAAATGGCTTCACCCAACCACTAACCATGAGGGACAAAAAAGTTTTCTCTTATCATTCACATTCTCTGAAAAATGGCCAAAGAAATCACAAATTCCACCAGGGTATAAACTCATGAGCACAACTGTGTCTAAATCCATAGCAATAACAAAAAGCTTCCGATTGAACAAATGACATATAATAGTTCATTAAGGAACTTTAGAGGTTTTAGTCAGTGGAGTTACCTTTGGAAAGAGCTAGGCTAGGCTAGCTGTTTCCCTCTGTTTCCAGTCTTTATGCTAAGCTAAGCTAACTAGCTTTATGTTTTACATACAGACAAAAGTGGTGTCAATCTTCTCATGCAAGAAAGCAGATAAAGCCTTTCCAAAAGTTCAAAGAGAGTTGTTCCCACACAGGGTTAAAATGTGGATTACATGTTGATGTAACATTCACCCCCCCCCCCCCGCCCCCACCCCCGCCCCACCCCCAACCCCACCCTCACCCCCCCCCCGCCCCCACCCCCACCCCCACCCTCACCCCCGCCCCCACCCTCACCCCCGCCCCCGGCCCCGCCCCCACCCTCACCCCTCTGACTCTCACTCTGTGTCTCTGGACATAATAACTGTTTTTACACATGATTAAAGATTAAAGTCAGACGTCCAACCACAGATTAATTAGTGAGTGATAATTATCTGATGCTGCAGTTACCTCCAACACTTTCTTCTCGGTTCCCTCTTTTCCTTCATCGTCCCATTCCTCCTCATCATCAGCTACTTCTACTTCCTCCTCCTCCTCCTCCTCTTCCTCCTCCTCGAAGCAGCCGACAGCGTCCACAGTGATCAGCTCCTCCTCCTGAGCCTCCTGCAGGTGCACCTGGGAGGAGACAGTGAGAGAATCAAACTCACCCTCTGCACCGCCACATGTCACAGATCAAACATGTTACAGTCTGTTTCAGGAAGTCACAGGAGGGACTCAGACCCCCCCACTCTGAGGTCACAGAGGTGAGGGGGCTTCAGAGGATGATCAGAGTCAGGATCAGGATCAGGATCAGAGTCAGGATCAGAGTCAGAGTCAGGATCAGAGTCAGAGTCAGGATCAGGATCAGAGTCAGAGTCAGGATCAGAGTCAGAGTCAGGATCAGGATCAGAGTCAGAGTCAGGATCAGAGTCAGAGTCAGGATCAGGATCAGAGTCAGAGTCAGGATCAGAGTCAGGATCAGAGTCAGAGTCAGGATCAGAGTCAGAGTCAGGATCAGAGTCAGAGTCAGGATCAGGATCAGGATCAGAGTCAGAGTCAGGATCAGAGTCAGAGTCAGGATCAGGATCAGAGTCAGGATCAGGATCAGAGTCAGAGTCAGGATCAGAGTCAGAGTCAGGATCAGGATCAGAGTCAGAGTCAGGATCAGGATCAGAGTCAGAGTCAGGATCAGGATCAGGATCAGAATCAGGATCAGGATCAGAATCATCATAAAATATAAAAATAAGTCCTTATACTATGATATATAAATAAAAAAATAAAAAAATGTAAGTATATGAGTTTAAAATTGCACTTGTCTGAAAGTGTCTCTGGGGTTGTGCATCAACTCCAGAGTAGCGTCCTGTTTACACCGGCTCTCACATGCTCAGTGTGGGTGAATGGTTATGTGATGTGTGTGTGCAGGTGTGTGACGTCACCTCCCACAGAGGGCGTGGCCTCCCCAATCTGCCCCACCCCCTGCTGACCTGCTGTTTGTGTTCTGGAGACTTCATGTGCTCCACAAACTTCCTGGGAGTCCTGAAGTGACGTTTGCACACCGGACAGAAGGGCCGACACAGCTGTTTACACATCTGGATTAGAGACACATATAAACACAGAGTCAGCAACAAACCAGTCCAGGATCAGGATCAGGACCAGGACCAGGACCGAAAAAACTTGATCCATACTGTCCTGGTTGTGACTATATTTGAATTAGTTTGATAAACCTGTTCCCATGGAAACCCTTTGACCAATAAAAACCGGTGACAGCTGTGATGTCATCAGCACCGTCTCTCACCTTGTGTTGTTTCATCCGTCGGTGGATGATGACATCACCGCTGAAGTGAGTCTGACAGGTGTCGCACCAGCGCCGAGCGTCAGGCCGACGCCCCCTGGAAGACAGGAGAAGGGTTACACAGAAGTGTGTCTGTGTCTGTGTGTGTGTGTGTGTGTGTGTGTGTGTGTGTGTGTGTTCATACCTGTCCTGGAATGTGTGTGTATTGAGGCAGATGGAGTGTGTGATCTCTTGCAGTTTCTTCATGTGCTCTGCTCCTGACATGTGTTCATGAAACACCTGGACACACACACACACACACACACACACACACACACACACACACACACACACACACACACACACACACACACACGGTTAGTGTGATTGTGGTGTTCCTAATAAAGTGCTCAGGTGTGTGTTCAGGCTCCTCACCTGCAGAGAACGGCAGGTGAGGTTACAGACGTGACAGTGGAGTCCACCTGTCTGTCTGTCCGTCTGTCCAAATTCCCTGCTCTCACTGCGCTGCTGGATGGTGACCTTTAGTGACCCCACACTCTGCAGCTACACACACACACACACACACACACACACACACACGTTCACTAACAGTCATGGATGACTCTTAGGTCACACCTGAGTGAAGGGTCATCACCTCGGCTGCTCTGCTGTCCTCGCTGTGCTCTGCTGACTCCTGCTGGTCGGGGGGAGGAGCAACGCCGTCTACACACACACACACACACACACACACACACACACACACACACACACACACACACACACACACACACAATAAGTATAATCCCATCTAGGAGCAAGAGAAAGTTTTGTTGCTCTGAGGTAAACTCACCTGCTGTGGAGCAGCTCTCACTTCCTGGTTGATCACATGACCCTGGGACCGGAGCAGCTGACACCTCAGCTCTGTGGGAAATACAGAAACTCTCACTCTCTGTTGTTTTTGTTGCTCGTCCATCACTGTGGTCCAGACTGAGAAATCTACAACTAATCACCGTTCGCACCTTCTCCCTGTCCTGACGCTGTGACCCCTGACCCTGTGACCCCTGACCCTATGCCCCTATGAGGAGGAGGAAGTAGAAGTAGCTGATGATGAGGAGGAATGGGACAAACAGTTATTATGTCCAGAGACACAGAGTGAGAGTCCGTGAATCAGTTTCTGTTTGAGCTGAACTTTTGCTTTTGTACAAAAATAAAGTTGTAAATAATCTTAAGTATAAAATAAATCCAGCAGCTTCCAGGTGAGTGAATCTGAGTGACCTGGGTCTTTATTTTATTTTATTTTATTTATTTATTTTATTTTAATTAATTAATTAATTTATTTTATTTTATTTTAATTTAAATTAATTTAATTTAATTTAATTTATTTTCAAATTTAATTTAATTCCATATAAATTTTTATTTGTTTATTTAATTTGATCTTTTAAATTAAATTTTTTTTTTTTTTTTAATTTAAATAATTTTTTTTGGTTTTTTTTAACTAATTTTTTTATGAGCTCGTTGTAACAACATTGTTTCTCACATGACTTTCATTCTGTTCTGACGACGGCAGCTCCAAAAAATAAATAAACAACATAAATAACTCATTAACAACAATTACAAAATAATTAAAAACAATTAACATTATCACCACAATTATGTGTTTTAAACAAAAGTAAAACAAGTCTCTGACTGACCCGTCCAGTCTCGCCCTCTTTGTCTCTCCTAAACCTCCGTCAGGTCCTGGGTCTCCATGCGCATCTCCTCTCTCTTCTTCTGTGGTGCTGGAGCTGCTGCAGAACTGCCGACCGTCAGTTCCTGTCACTGAGCCCGCCCACTTCCTGCCCGCCACCTGACAAAAAAGAGAAAAAAAAAGGATTTTCTCTTCTTTTCTTGAAATCTATTTTATTTTATTTGAACCTCGGGGGGGGGGGGGGGTCTCTATTTCATCTACCTGCTGAGGTGATGGCTGTCTCCTCTGTACAGGGACAACTGGGAATCGAACCTGCGCCACACTGTGACCTGCTGCAGGTAGGACACACCTGCAGGGAGAGCAGAGCCGAGCACTGAGGACCAGACTGGACCAGTTCTAGTGAGGTCCAGATGATCTGGTCCAGTTCAGGTACAGGTACAATAATAACCGGTAACTAACCACAATAATAACCGGTAACTAACCACAATAATAACAAGTAACCAACCACGAAAATAACCAGTAACTAACCAAAATAGTAACCGGTAACTAACCACAATAGTAACCGGTAACTAACCACAATAATAACCGGTAACTAGACACAATAATAACAAGTAACCAACCACGAAAATAACCAGTAACTAACCAAAATAGTAACCGGTAACTAACCACAATAGTAACCGGTAACTAACCACAATAATAACCGGTAACTAGACACAATAATAACCGGTAACTAACCACAATAATAACCGGTAACTAGACACAATAATAACAAGTAACTAGACACAATAATAATCAGTTCTTCTCACCTGTCTGCCCTCCGCTGCTGTTTGACCATGATGAAGGCTGGTACCCGTTGACCTTTGACCTCTGTGCACCAACACAGACCCTAAACAGGGTGAAAAAATGTGCTTGATCATTTCCTCGGTGATAGTGACGTAAAAGTCATAAAAGTAAACGTAATAAATTATTCCTTTAGTTTGAACAAACAGTCGTCCTAATCCAGACTTTAATAACAGTTACTGTTACAAACATACAACCTAAAAACCCGCCACTTCCTTTATAAACGCGTGTAGAGAACTCCGTTAAGATATAACGAGATTTTAGTGCAGTCATCTGATCGGTTCTTTGCTGAGGCTCAGACATGACTTTCTCCTCTTTCGTGAATTAAACCCCACAAAACTGTTTCACGCTGTTTGACACCTAAGCCGAATTTAATACTGGTACTTGTAGACTCCTAAAATTATTTAGTTTGTGTTACATAAAGAGGTTTTCTGTGTTGATAATCAAACAAACTTTAAATGCGCAGATTTCTAATACAGATCTCGCACGTCCCGTGTTTAGGTAACGTTAGCAGGACAAAGCGGCTCGTCTTCTCTCTCCCGGCTCTTCGGCAGATACTACACACAGAGCTGCTGTCGGAGTAACGATATAAAACTGAACTTAATTACAGTTTAATTTAGCTCATCTTACCGCTCAGCAGAAGCTAAAGCTAACTCGGCTACATGTAAACACACACTGATCTCGCTGTTTGTGTCTCAGCTGCTCCATCGCCCCCTGCCGGCCGGGAGGGGGACCTGCGGCCATCGGAGGAACTGCAACTTCTTATTTTTAACAGAAAATAATGTGTGTATGTTTATATACATACATAATAGTTTATATACAGTTCTACAGCAACATCTGTCACGAGGGAGAAATCATTTATTTATTTTATTTATTTATTTTTATTTATTTCATGTGTGAACTGAAACGGAAATTTCCAGCTTTAACAAGGGGTAAATGAACAAAAGTAAACGTTGTGATGATGTAAATAATACGTCACTCTAATGAGATAAATTGGATGAAGTCAAAGCTGAAACTTGAGAAAGTTAAATCACCTAAATCCAAATTTTCACTTTTCTCCACTTTTGTTTTTAGAGCGAACTCGTGTGTCCAGGATGAGATCAAACGTGACGGATCAATTTGTTTGGTATTGATCCTATTGACATATGTATTAAATATGCTGTACTCCTCTGAGCTTTTTCTCCTGTTCAGCTGTTTCATGTTTTGTGTGCTTTATTGTTATTGTAACGGATGATTTAACTTGGTCTGTACTGGACTCATTCAGCCTGGACAAAACTCCTGATTCTGGTATTTCATGATCTCATCACTGCAGCAGCTGAGACACAGAACTGGTTCAGACTTGTGGCTCTAAGTGTTTTTACTACGTCAGGCCTCAGGTTCACTCTTTGTGACAAAAACAACACTTCATTTCCACCATGTTTGTGTCTCTGCTGTGATCAGAGCGGTTGGAGGAACCTTTTATTTTGGTAGCCTACATTACAGTTGAGGGTCTGGTAACAGGTTCAAATAAAATAAAATAAAATAAAATAGATTTCAAGAAAAGAAGAGAAAATCCAGGGGCTTCAGATGTCACAGTGTTTATCTGCGTGGTCCATGCTAAGTAAATAAATAATTCAATTCTATTGCGTTGTGCTCCCTGTGTTTCCAGGCTACAGGGGAGAGCTGTGATTGGCCGATGGGGTCTGGAAGTTATTTGCAGGTTGCAGTGAATCTGTTGGTATTTCCTGGATTCACGGCGCAGACACACAGAGGAGCTGCAGGGACGTTGGTGTTGGAGGGAGAATGGTGTTTAAAGCTGTTCACTTCACTTACTATCATCAGCCACAAAAAGACCTGGTCCTGGTCGGACCTGGTCGGACCTGGTCGGACCTGGTCTGGTCTTTATGTCGTTCTTATGTCCTTCAGCGACACTGGAGCTTCCTTTGTGAAAGGAAGAGAGAGAGAGAGAGAGGAGGGAGGGAGAGAGAGAGAGAGAGAGAGAGAGAGAGGGAGGGAGAGAGAGAGAGAGAGGGAGGGAGGGAGAGAGAGAGCGAGAGGGAGGGAGGGACAGAGAGAGAGAGCGAGAGGGAGAGAGAGAGGGAGAGAGAGAGAGAGAGGGAGAGAGAGAGAGGGAGAGGGAGAGAGGGAGGGAGAGAGAGAGGAGAGAGAGAGGGAGGGAGAGAGAGAGATAGGGAGGGAGAGCGAGAGGGAGGGAGAGGGAGGGAGAGAGAGAGGAGAGAGAGAGGAGGGGGAGAGAGAGAGAGAGAGGGAGAGAGAGAGGAGAGAGGAGGGAGGGAGAGAGAGAGAGAGAGGGAGGGAGAGAGCGAGAGGGAGGGAGAGAGAGAGAGAGAGAGAGGGAGAGAGAGGGAGGGGGAGAGAGAGAGGGAGAGAGAGAGAGGAGGGGAGAGAGAGGGAGGGAGGAGAGAGAGGGAGAGAGAGAGGGAGGGGGGAGAGAGAGAGAGAGGGAGGGAGAGAGAGAGAGGGGGAGAGAGAGAGGGAGAGAGAGAGGGAGGGGGGAGAGAGAGAGAGAGGGAGGGAGAGAGCGAGAGGGAGGGAGAGAGAGAGAGAGAGATGGTTAATTCTCGTCTGGTAGAGTAAAGTCAGTAAAGTCTCAGATGTGCAGGTGAGGACAGAGATTCCACAGGAGTTTAATAGACAGATGGTGATTTAAGGTGGAATTAAAGGTGGAATTAAAGGTGAAATTAAAGGTGGAATTAAAGGTGGAATTAAAGGTGGAATTAAAGGTGGAATTAAAGGTTGAATTAAAGGTGGAATTAAAGTGGAATTAAAGGTGGAATTAAAGGTACACACACAGAGACATGGTGAAGAAGATTAACAGCTGCTTTATGACTGTTTTTAACCGCCTGTACAGTAAAACAGTTAACAACATGTAACACACACACACACACACACACAATAATATAAAGAGTGTCTGTTATTGATTTGACCCTCTGACATCTTTTCACAGTAAAATGTGTTTTTCATTGTCGATGGAAAAGTTTCTCAGAGAAGAAAAAATTAGACTGAACAAATACAACACACGTCCAAAAGTATGAGGACGCTGTGACTTCATGTTGATCACTGTGCTGCTCTGACAGCCTCCTCTCTGCATGTCATGCCCTCTCTCTCACTATCACATCAGAACAACGGAAAAACTGACAAAAAAAGTCACAATTGGGCATCAAACAAGTTCCAGCAGGTTCATCACTTTTTAGTGTCCCCTGGAAACACGTCCGTTGTGTCTAAGCTGCAGTGCTTTGAGCTCTTAGGGCCACCGTACACAGCAGCTAAAGAGGCCCCAGAACTGAACCATGGGGAACAGAGCTTTATTCTCTGATGTGTGAACTGGATCTGAAGCAGATTAGGACTGTGTGAACGTCCAGTAATATTCTGTGAACTTACGGCACTGAGATCTAGTTCGAACTGAAGAGACACTGATAAAATGTTGTTAGAAACCAGAGTGAAGCCAGTCTGAGTCTTCACAGCAGCAGCTGAGCGGCTGCTTTCAGCTGGTTAATGAATTCACCACATGTCGCTTCAGTTTCCTCTGAATGGAAACACACACACACACACACACACACACACACACACACACACACACACACACTGAGAGGATTTCATTACTGGCTCTGCTCTCAGTGGAGCTTCAACTTCCTGTGATCTAAACCTGGTCCAGTCAGGATCGGTTTCAGGAAGTCCTGCTGTCTGAGCGGGCCGGGCTCCCACACATCATCTGTATATTCTACATCATGTGATTGAAACTGAGGGTCAGTGTGAGGTCAGAGTCTGAGGATCCGCCTCACTTGCTCTTCAACATGTTATCAATCCCTGTGGGAGGATCTCTCCTGCAGTACATTTCTGTTAGACCCATACCAGGGACCGAAAACCAGGACCCCTCGGCCTCTGCTAAACATTAGCATGTTAGCATCATCATCAAGTGTGTTTCCATCCTCCTGATTTTATGCACATTTTCAATGTTCAACTCAAAACCTCAGTGGAAACAAAGGAAATTCAAAGTCTACACTCACCTCCTCATCCCTGTTTATCCAGAGTCATAAAATAGGTCACAATGACCTTGACCTTTGACCTTTAGCCACCAAAGTCTAATCAGTTTGTCCTTTAATCCAGGTGAACGTTTGTGCTATATTTGAAGAAATGCCCTCAAGGTGTTACAGAGATATTTTGTTCACAAGGACAAAAACACATTTATTGAGGTCATCGTGACCTTTGACCTTTAGCCACCAAAATCTAGAGACCTAGAATTCTTGAGACCTAGTTGTGCCAGATGTGAAGAAGTTCCATCAAGGTGTTACTGTACGGCTGTGTGGAGCGATGAGGAGGAGGCTGAACCTTCCTCACGGACTCTTCTTCTTCTTCTGATGAGAGGGTTCACACTGGTTCTCATCAATTTCTTGTTAGCAACTGTTAAGCTAGCCATCTGGAAAACCCGTAAGAACCAGCTGTCAGGTGTGGACGGAGCCGGCGCTGAGTGTGCCGTTGTTGTTTTGTTTTGTTTGCAGGGTTTTAATTGTTGACTGATTTATTAGAAGTTTTTAAATGGACCATTTAAGATTTTTGGCATAATGTATCCTAAATAAAGTTGTGTGAAAGTCAAAGTCTGATTCTGATGTTGATGCTCCTCCTCCTTTTTCTTCTTCTTCACACATTAACAAACTGACGTGGAGGTAGATAAAGAGATGTAGGCGCAGACAGGAAACAGCTGTTGTTTACATTTATTTATAATAATAAGAGGTTTGTGTTTCACACTGACGGAGCTGAAGGGAGATGCTCAACCCCCCGTCACATCCTGTGTGATGTCAGAGAAAAGATTTACACTGATACATTAATACATTAACACATTATTAACATTTTCATAATTCATTAACATATCAGTGAAAACAACCTGGAACAGAACCTTCTGCTTCATCAGACATGATGCGTTCACTGTCTCTGCTGAGGGGGATACCATGATGCGTTCACTGTCTCTGCTGAGGGGGATACCATGATGCGTTCACTGTCTCTGCTGAGGGGGATACCATGATGCGTTCACTGTCTCTGCTGAGGGGATACCATGATGCGTTCACTGTCTCTGCTGAGGGGGATACCATGATGCGTTCACTGTCTCTGCTGAGGGTGATCTGATGATGCGTTCACTGTCTCTGCTGAGGGTGATACCATGATGCGTTCACTGTCTCTGCTGAGGGGGATACCATGATGCGTTCACTGTCTCTGTTTAGGGTGATACCATGATGCGTTCACTGTCTCTGTTTAGGTCGATCTGATGTTGTGTTCACTGTCTCTGCTGGGGGTGATTCCATGATGTGTTTACTGTCTCTGGTGAGGGGGATAGTATGATGCGTTCACTGTCTCTGGTGAGGGGGATACCATGATGCGTTCACTGTCTGTGGTGAGGGGGATACCATGATGCGTTCACTGTCTCTGTTTAGGTCGATCTGATGTTGTGTTTACTGTCTCTGTTGTGATGGCAGCTGGACAGCGGGGAAACCAAAAGACGGCAGGAAGTGATGTCACATGTTGTTCAGTAGAAGTCGTGGTCATAGTCTGTGGCATCCATCAGCTGTTTCATCTCCGCCACGCTGTTGGCCAGGTAGGACGACAGCTCCTCTGAGAGAGACAGAGAGACAGACAGGTGAGGCGTTACCTTCATCAACACAAACTGTGACAAGGTGTGATCGCCAACGACGACGAGGAGACAAAACAACAACTGCGACTGACATGGAAACCAAAGATAAAAAACCGCAGCTGTTTTTATTTGTCAGACGCTGCAGATCTCTCGTCTCCTCCCACATCATCAGTCAGCTGGACCTGAACCTGAACAGGTACCACACAGATCCTCCACACGTCACCTCCTAAACCAAAATGAGTCCAGATGTGGACAGGCGTACTCCTCTGTCTCACCTGCTCCCAGTACTCCCAGTACAGCAGAGGCCGAGACAGATCCCAGGTTGTTACGAGCGATGCAGCGATAGGTCCCCGAGTCCCCTGGCTCCGCCCCCTCAATCTGCAGCCAACTGGAGAGCTCGAATTTCAGAGGACCGCCCCGAGACTGTGAGACAGACATGAAGTCAGACAGACTGTTTCCGTTGTTAGCAGAGCTAGGCTAACAGTTTCTCACCTGTACCTGGACAGAGATGTGGGGGTCGTCCCCGGGCAGGATGACGTCTCGCCCCTCCTTCCTCCACTCCACCAGAGCCATCGGAAACGCAAAGACCTCACAGAGGAAGACCAGACTGCTGCCCGTCCCGTTCACCTGGCTCTGAGGAGGGACCTTGATGATGGGGACTGACAGAGAGACGGACACTGAGCTCAGTCTGATGACATCACACAGAGGCCACACCTGCAGCAGGTGCAGACAGAGAAACCCCCCACAGAGAGAACTGCTCTGCGCCAGCTGTGGCCCAGCAGGGGGAGCGGAAGGTCGGTGGTTCGATTCCCACCTCCTCCAGTCTGCGTTTAGAGGAGTCCTGAACCCCAAACTGCTCCAATGTGTCTCGTGTGTGTGTGTGTGTGTGTGTGTGTGTGTGTGTGTGTGTGTGTGTCAGACACAGAACCAGAATAAACTCAGTTCAGACTGACAGGAAACCAGATTTATTCTGAGTCACAGAGTCAGTGTGAAAAGGGGCAGGGACGAGAGACATTATAATCATATGAGAGAGAGAGAGAGAGAGAGAGGTGGAGGCAGCAGCTACTTTGAGAATAAAATTACAGAGTAAACCAGACTCAGAGTGTGTGTGTGTGTGTGTGTGTGTGTGTGTGTGTGTGTGTGTTTGAAGGTCACCCTGCTTTCAGTTTATTTCTTGTCTCCAATAAAACTGAGGAATGTGCTGAGAAAAAGGATCATGTGGCTCTAAATGATGTGTGTGATATTATCTACATAATCACACACACACACACACACACACACACACACACACACACACACACACACACACACACACACACACACACACACACTAAAGTCAGAACATGCAGAGAAAACAGGTCCTGATGATGCGGAAAGTCAGAATTTTTCAAAATAAAAGTTTTAATATTTTTAAAATAACGTTGGAATATTATCATGAAGATAAAATCATAAATTTGTGGAGTAAAAAGTTGCATTATTAAATAAGTGAAGCCATAATTTTTTCATTTATGAAAACAGAGACATGATTTAAACTCTGAAGGTTGTGACATTATAAGAATAAAAGCTCAGTGAAAGTGTCAGTGTCTTTACCGGCTCCATCAGTGTCATCACCCTCCTGTGACTGCTAACGCTAGCTAACCTGCTCTTACCCTTATTATGAATGCTGCTATCACTAGTTAGCTAACTGTTAGCATATCAGGGAAAACTGAGGAGCTGGAACCAGAGGACGTTTCAATGAGGTCATTAATCGATTATCAAAGTAGCTGCAGATTCATTGTTTTTCGATTGATTATTTGATTAGTTAGAAACAGTTGCTGCGGTTTAATGTTAAACTGGCAGCTGCACAGTGAGGAGGAGGAGGAGGAGGAGGTGGAGGAGGAGGAGGTAGATCTGAAGGAGGAGGAGGAAGAGGAAGAGGAGGAGGAGGAGGAGGGGAGGTGGATCTGGAGGAGGAGGAGGACAAAGAGGAAGAGGAGGAGGATCTGGAGGAGGAAGAGGAGGAGGAGGAGGTGGAGGAGGTAGATCTGGAGGAGGAGGAGGAAGAGGAAGAGGAGGAGGTGGAGGAGGAGGAGGTAGATCTGGAGGAGGAGGAGGAAGAGGAAGAGGAGGAGGAGGAGGTGGAGGAGGAGGAGGTAGATCTGGAGGAGGAGGAGGAAGAGGAGGAGGATCTGGAGGAGGAAGAGGAGGAGGAGCAAGAGGAAGAGGAGAAAGAGGAGGAAGAGGAGGAAGAGGAGGAGGAGGATCTGGAGGAGGAGGAGGAGGAAGAAGAGGAGGAGGAGGTGGATCTGAGGAGGAGGAAGAGGAGGAGGAGGAAGAGGAGGAGGAGCAAGAGGAGGAGGAGGATCTGGAGGAGGAAGAGGAGGAGGGAGGTGGAGGAGGAAGAGGAGCAGGAGGATCTGGAGGAGGAAGAACAGGAGGAGGAGGAGGAAGAGGAGGTGGATCTGGAGGAGGAGGAGGAGGAGGAGGAAGAGGAGCAAGAGGAGGAGGGTCTGGAGGAGGAGGAGGAGGAGGAGCAGGAGGAGGAGGGTCTGGAGGAGGAGGAGGAGGAAGAGGAGGGAGAAGAGGAGGAGGGTCTGGAGGAGGAGGAGGAGCAGGAGGATCTGGAGAGGAAGAACAGGAGGAGGAGGAGGAGGAGGAGGAGGAGGAGGAGGAGGATGAGGAGGAGGGAGGAGGGAGGCAAGAGGAGGAGGGTCTGGAGGAGGAGGAGGAGGAGCAGGGAGGAGGGGAGGAGGAAGAGGAGGGAGGATCTGGAGGAGGAGGAGGAGGAGGAGGAGAGGAAGAGGAAGAGGAGGAGGGTCTAGGAGGAGGAGGAGGAGGAGGAGGAGGAGCAAGAGGAGGAGGGTCTGGAGGAGGAGGAGGAGCAGGAGCAGGAGGAGGAGGGTCTGGAGGAGGAGGGAGAGCAGGAGGAGGGAGGGAGGAGGAAGAGGAAGAGCAGGAGGAGGAGGAGCAAGAGGAGGAGGGTCTGGAGGAGGAGGAGGAGCAGGAGCAGGAGGAGGAGGAGCAGGAGGAGGAAGAGGAAGAGGAGGAGGAAGAAGAGGAGGAGCATTAGGAGGAGTCTCGGGGCCAGAGTCAGCTGGCTCTGTGTATTCACTGTCCCAGGCTCCCTGAACTACACACCACCTGGTTTCTCTGAGACACATGATGGATCTGATCAGAGGAGGAATAATCGATCAATGACAGAGATCGTCGACATCTGTCGCCATATTGTTGATTCTTTAAAAATCCTGCAGTTTGTTTTTCTGCAGGATTATTAAAGGACATTTTTGTCCAGAGTGTTTCTTATCTGACCTTCCACAACAAAGAATACGGCATCAAAATCAGTGACTTCATGTAAACAAACATTTAAAGGGTTAAAATTCTGAAAATAATTTCATTTTTGCTCGTTATGATCAGGACATTACGGAACCATGAAGGCATCATCCTAACCACGATGAAGCGATGAACCTGCTCTTGTTCTTCAACGTTTTTAACTTCAAAAGTGCCAGCCTGGTGCATCACTTTCTACTGTCCCCTGGAAACACTTCCCATGGTGTTGTGACTGCAGAGTGCGGCTCGACCGATTATCATCCTTATCATACACCAAATCACCCGAACGCCATCCCTTAACTTTCCCCTTAAGTTAAAGGACTTTTAGTAATTAGGAATTAAAATGTTATTTGGTCACATCGAGGTGTTCGAACTCCTTAAAGTATCTCAGGCCTGAATTTGAGTTATTATCACTGCAAAATATTTTCACCTGATTTCTGCAAAAAATGAAAGTGACACATTGAACCAGGTTGTAAAAACCTGCACATGTACGCAGAGGACCGAGGCCGACGATCGGTGGTAATATTCAGCATATTCTGATTATCGGTTTTGCTGTTACGGGTTCGGGTTAGTGTTACATTTTAAAAGGGGAGGGGTAAAACATCTTATTTGATAATAATATATTATACATTATATAATAATCAAACGTGATAAAACTATTAAATGAAAGAACATCTTCAGGTCACCAGGTGAATCAGTTCACAGGTGAGAACAAAGAAATCAACCAGTTCACTCCAGTCAGGCTCTTTACAGTCTGATTACAGCTGATAATCACTGATATTCACTCAGTGATCGGTTTATTAGGAACATTAAACTGATGCAGTCTGATACAGTCCTGCAGTAAATCCTCCTTCATGAAAGTTTTAATCTTCAGTTTGTGTTAAAACAGTTTCAGACAGATGTTGATGATCACTGTGGAGCTGTTACATTATACAGCTGTTTCTCTTATGTACCTACACTGATATAAATGGAGCAAATAATAGAAACACCTGGACGCCACGGTGACTGTCCTTGTACAGCTGTAGTTCTGTGTTGGTATATCTTCCAAATATCAGTTATTGATCTGCTTGATTAACGATAATCGGTATTGGTCCTGGAAAAACCACATCGGTTGATCCTATTGCAGCGTGTTGAGCTCTCCGGGCCACCGTACACAAGGACGTAGCTCTCGATGCCTTTTTGCTCCATCTATCACAGGAGGGTTTTTCTAAGCGCCATGTGCTGGTGTTTCCTGCTGACGAAGCCGGTCTGAACCGAGGCTCAGAGGCCGGACGGAGCAGTGACTGTGTGCTCAGAGAGAAGAAGCATTTCCTTGGCAGCAGCAGAGAATGTGAATGTTTGTCGCAGCTGGAGGGAAAAACCAACAGAGAAACACATGAAACTGGTTCTTCACCGTAAATCTGACATCTGCATTCTGTTTGTCTCTGTTTCAGTCGAGGCTGAGAAATGTTCCCAGAGCTCAGAGTGACGCCCTCGATCCAGAGAGAGAGAGAGAGAGTCCAGAGACCAGGTTCTGCTATAATCACGTATCAGGACGGTTATCAGTTCACTGAGCGGCCCAGGTCAGGTCCTCTGTGTGCAGGTAAAGCTTTTTACAACCTGGTTCTGTGGGTCACTTTCATTTCTGAGGAGATCAGGTGAAAATGTTTTGCAGTGATGATAATTTAAACTCAGACCTCGGCTCTGAGATATTTTCATGAGTTCAAACTCTTCCAAGGGACCAAATAACATGTTCATTCCTAATTAGGAAAAGTCCTTTAACTTGAGGTGAAAGTTAAGGTTTGGAGTTCAGGTTATTTGGTGTATTATAAGGTTTTTAAAAAATCTTTTAACCACCTTCATCTGTGAAGAACAAGCATTAAAAATGAGTCCAGATCAGGTGCGAATGTATAAAATACCTGAAATGATGAAGTACAATCAGCACGAGCCTACAGGTGAGTCACTCTAACCGGAAATGAATCTCATGACCTCAGGGTCTCTGAACTACAGACAGACAGGTGTGCAGTCAGGTGTGTCCTACCTGTCTTGCAGGGCCCCCTCCCTCTGGTCTTGAGCTCTGGTCTGGAGAAAGCGGCCTCTCTGAACTGGCACATGTTCACGTATGTTGTTCCATCACTGCCACACACCGCCTCCTGCTCCTCACACACACACACCTCCTCCTCTTCATCCTCCTCTCCCCCCCCCCTCCCCCTCCCTCCTCCTCCTCCTCCTCCTCCTGCGGGCCGCGGGTCCTCCTGACACCGCAGCCCGGTCCCGCAGAGCCCGTAGAAGACGCTGCGGTGTCCCGGGTCGCAGGCTTGGCCCTCCAGGTTCCCGCACTCCTTACAGCAGCCGCAGGAGTCCAGCACCAGACCCGCCCGGCAGCCGCGGGTCTCCGGGCACAGGTCCAGCTCACACGGTCCGCAGCCCTCCGCCCCGCCGGTCCCGTTCCAGTTCCGCCCCCTGCCGCCTCCCAGCTCCTCGTCCAGCCGGTCGTAGTCCAGCAGCGGGTCGGTGAGGTCGGGCAGCTGGTTGGGGAAGGACCGGGTTGTGTGGAGGTTCAGACAGAGACACAAGAGGACTAGTCCCCTCGTCCCCGGCATTTTACCCCGGTCTGCGGGCTCAGTCCTGCTCCGGGTGATGCCGGGTCTGTCCGGTCCTCTGTCCGGTCCTCTGTCCGGTCCTCTGTCCGGTTCACCGAGAGGGGAGAGCCGAGGAGAGCCGTAAATCTGCCGGTCCGTCAGCGAGATCCAGACTTCATTCCTCTCCGACCAAAACACGGGAGACACGAAAAAACCCGAGAAAACCCGAGAAAAGATGATGAAAAGTTAAAGAAAAACCTCCGTGCGTGAGTTCCGGTCCACGACCCGACGGAGAAACCCGTTTCTAGTTTCAGACCCGGACCGGGACTCGGACTGACTGAGGTTTAAACAGCTGAGCCGCTCGCGCTGCTTCACCGCACACAGACAGGCACGAGACAACCCGGCCAAAATAAAACACGAAACATCCGGTCAGACCCTTCAAAATAAAATCCCTGTCAACACAGCTTTGAAACAAACCGGGATTCACGTTAGCTGTAATTATTTCCACGGTCATTACTCACAGTGTCAGTTAAAGAAAAGCATGTTAGCTAACAGGCTAACAGGCTTGCTAACAGTCAGTGTTAGTGTGTAAACTGTATCAGAGCTTCAATAAAACCGCCCACACAAAGCTAATGCTACGATAGCGTCCCCCATTTTGGACTGTGACTCCCAGTTAGCTAAGTGTCAACTGTGTGTGGACAGTTTGTGATATTAGCTAGCTAGCTAATAGCTAGCTAATAGCTAGCTAATAGCTAGCTAATAGCTAGCTAGCGAACTCATCCTCCACCCTCCAGCTCCTGTCTCTTCTTTTACTGTCAAATCCAGTTGTGAAACCTGGACTGTTTCAATTGTTGTTGTGTTTCATCACAGGAGAACTGAAAGGCTGCAACCAGCACATTTTAATCATTATTTGATCATTTATTATCAAATGTTAAATATGTCATAAACTGGTGAAAAACAACATATTAACAGCTACAACCCCAAAGATATTGATGTTAGCTTAATAAAAAAAAAAAATAGTAAAACCAGAAAATCTTCACATTTAAGAAGCTGCTACCAGTGAATTTTGGGCATATCTGCTTTAAAAAATATTTAATTGGAGCAGATTAATTTTCTATCAGTTGTCTAATAATCAATGAATAAATTCAGCTCTAGATTACTGTTTGGTTCCTGGGTGTTTCAGAAAACTGTCTTGTGTATCAGTGGAGACTCAACAACAGGTTTTGGCCCCAGGGCCCCTCAGGAGGTTTATCCAGCCTGGTGTTAACAGCGTGTGGAGGTTTAGGCCTGTCAGACAGGAAATATTAAAAGGCCTTTTCAATACAATTATTAGCAACCATTTAGTTTCAGTTTTATTTTGAGGGGGAAATCTGATGAAAAACTTAATATAGAGAACACATTTACTTTTCATATTCAGCTTTTATTTTTAAGGCACGTTGTTCTCATTTCCGGTCTTGTTGTGTTTCACCTGACGGTTTTTTGCAGTGTGTTCCAAGCACTCCTGCTCCCTTCCCCCCAACCATACCTGACAGCTGTTACACTCATCATCAGGCGGAAAGGGGTTTTAAGGTCTGGAAAGGTCCCGAGGGTCCTCCAGGTGGTGTCAGGGCTCCTGCACGGACTCCACAAAGCTCGAGGGTCTCAGGGTTCCCCCAAAGAATCTAGATCACCTCAAGGAGGTACCATTGGTTCTGTAGGGGATTCTAAAGGGTCTTCAAGGGTTTTAAAAACATTTCAAAGGAGATTTCCTTGAAAAGGTTTCAGTTGTGCTTCAGTGAGCTCTGTAGATTTTAGATTGAGTTCTAAGAGTGACAGGGTTCCTCGTGGAACCTCCACGTATCCTCAAAGACGTTCACAAGGGGTTCTTGGTGCGATCCAGGCTTCCAAGGCTCCTTAAGAGGTTTAACAGCATCTTCAGAAGGTTTCAAGTTAGGTCCCGATGAAGGGTCTTGAGTTTTTTATTAGAGACTTTGAGGTTCTTTAAATTGGTTCCTATGGTGATTGAATGAGCTCCTCATTTCTTTGTTTTTCAGATAGCCTGGACATGTTGGGCCTCTGCAGAGGGATTCCAGGTCTTTGTGGAGGCTCCAGGCCTCCTACAAGTGGGTTCTTGGTGGGATCTGGGTCTTAGTTCTTTTACGGCAACAAACTCTGAACTAAACGGGTTTACATCTTTCTTCTGGAAATGAAAACTGTGGAGTTAGTGTCCATATGTGAGTATTAAAGTCACGCACCTACCTCAGGGCCCCTGCTGGTCTGCCTGTGTAGCCCCAGTCCAGGGCCCCTGCTGTTGAGCATGGGTAACCCTGTGCTGCAGGTTTGGGAGGCCATGTTTATAATGATGAAAACAGTGTAAATGTCCTGATTTCTGGTCCTAATGAACTCTGAACTCTAAACAGTTTGTTTGTGTGTAATCCTGCTGGTTCGTCACTTTTACAGCTTCACCACTCCAAAGTAAAAGTCTGAATTAAAGCAGTGGTCTGTCAGACAGAAATAGAGCTGTAATGGAGGGTTTGCGGCTGCTGATGTCGTACTTCAGTCTGCTCTCTGTACTTTTCCCTGATGGATCTAACAACATGTCTGCTGTCAGACACACTGTTAACACACTTACTGTTGTTGAGCTTTTCTGTACTTCTTGTGTTTGGACAAGTCTGAACAGGTGAACCTGGTCTTTACCTGTGCAGGTTAACAGCAGCTCTGAGTCCATGTGAACATACATTAGAGTCCACAGAGGATCTGAAACACGTACTTAACGTCAGCCGTTCTGTACTTACAGACTTCGAGTGTACTATTCGACTTTAGCTCAACACTGTGTGAATGTGAGCAGCTTGTACGTCTCACAGATAAAGAAACTGAGTCTGCGTGTTTATTGATTAATGTTCCAGCAAAGATCAGACCTGTATAATTGGCGCTAATAACAGGTGAAACATAGTCAGTGCTCAGTTGCAATTACAGTCCTTCCACTTAATTACCAGTGTAAGCCAGAGGTCAGAGGTCAGCTGAAAATTCATTTTACTGTGTATGTCTGGATAGAAGCTGTAAATACATATTATTTATATATTTATTTTACTATGCCTTATAATTAAATCACACCATCGTATCTCTTAATAAAGTTTCCAATTAGATTAATTTCCCTTAAGTTAGGTGGGTTTAGTTCTCATCAGTAAACGTCTTTGAAATTATTATTATTGAAATTTAGCTAAATATTTGTGTTTTATTTTGAAAAACATAGTCAAAGTCACATGTTAAACTCCCAGATGTTGAAGAAGATGAACAAACCAACAGACCTCATGTGACATCATCACTGCTGGTGCACCTGTACAGGTGTGTGTCTGTGGGGTTATGTTAGCCCTCAGCAGTCGACTGCAGGCACAGGTGACGCCTGCTGTCTTTAAGGTCAAAGTCACATGAGTGAAAGTTCTGAGAGTCACGAAGCGTTTCCTCATCAGCTGAAACTTTGTTTAGTTTGTGAATGTTCACGTTTTCAGATTCTTTCCGAGGATCTTTGTAGTTGTAGTTTGTCGTCAGCTGACAGTTGAAACATGACATCTGTGTATTTGTATGAAAAGTTTCACACTTATAAAAAATGTTTTCTGTTTTTGTATTTAGTCTGAATTAAACAGTTTGAACCTGAACTAAACTTTGATTCTGGAAGAACGAAACAAAACGTCAGCAGATGGGCAAAACATTATAAAGCTTTTATTTTGGTAAACTTTATTTTGGTAATTTTCAAAACTTTATATTTCAAATTAAAAAACGTCACTCCACAAATGTATAGATATGAAAATGTGTGTAGAGACTGACAGATGTGACTGTTTACCAGGCAGGGAGGCTCTGATGAAAGACACTATGCAGGTGCATTATGGGAAATGTAGGATGTTCCTGTTTTAATCTGTGACTCACAGCAACCAATACTTCAGGATTTCCACCAGTTTTCGAGTTAAAATCTCCCAGAAAGTGGAAATAAAGACAAACATGAGAAACATTCAGGTGATGATGCTTTCTACTGAATATTCTAAAATCTGAACTACCTCAACCTGTATCTGTGTTGTTCAGACCAGGTTCAGGTGGTCCGGATGTGAGCGGCGCCGTCACCGCCGACTCCACGTGGTCACAACCTCTGCTGCCCCGTTCTCCGCCTCCTCCTGTGGCGGGGAGCAGATGTGGGAGATGAACAGACAGTGGTAGTTCCACAGCAGCAGCAGCAGCATCAGCAGCAGACTGCAGAGGAGCAGGACCACCAGCAGGGGGAGACGACCAGACGCCCGGGGAGAGGGGGGGGCACTGCAGCTGACAGGGAGAGGAAGAGGAGGGGGAGGAGGAGGAGGAGAGGAGCAGCGATGGAGCCACCAACAGAAATGTTTGAGTCCAGATGTTTTGAGTTCGGATCTGCTCTGAGATGAAGACATGGTCCTGGAGAAACCGAGTCTCTAAGTAGGAGGTTCTGAAGGTCCTGGAGGTTCTGGAGGTTCTGAAGGTCCTGGAGGTTCTGGAGGTTTTGAAGGTCCTGGAGGTCCTGGAGGTCCTGGAGGTTCTGAAGGTCCTGGAGGTTCTGAAGGTCCTTGAAGTCCAGGAGGTCCTGGAGGTTCTGAAGGTCCTTGAAGTCCAGGAGGTCCTGGAGGTTCTGAAGGTCCTGGAGGTCCTGGAGGTTCTGAAGGTCCTTGAAGTCCAGGAGGTCCTGGAGGTTCTGAAGGTCCTTGAAGTCCAGGAGGTGGGTGGTGTGTCAGGTGACCCTCAGCTGGTCTCTGGAGAGTAAAAACAGAGTGATGCTGAAAGTCTGAAGTCCGACTTTGAATCACATCTTGTTTTCAGTCATTCGTCACTTTATTTTATTTTATCTGCTATTTTCATTTTCTTGTGTTTGTGGTTTGCTAATGTTATTACAGCGTCACTGTCTCATTCTCAGCTTCTTAAGTGATTTGTTTGTTTTATGGGTCTGTGACCTTTGACCTGAACTCACCTGTATGAAGAGTGCAGTACGAATAAAGTTTGACTGCTGGATTGTTGATGCGTCATTAACTGTCCATATAAAGAATCACTGACTCTGTTTCTGGTCCTCGGCTCGGTCTGGTTCTGGTCTGGTTCTATTCTGGTCCTGGTCTGGTTCTGGTCTGGTTCTATTCTGGTCCCGGTCTGGTTCTGGTTTGGTTCTAGTCTGGTCCTGGTCTGGTTCTATTCTGGTCCTGCTCTGGTTCTGGTATGGTCCTGGTCTGGTTCTAGTCTGGTCCTGGTCTGGTTCTATTCTGGTCCTGGTCTGGTTCTGGTCTGGTCTGGTATGGTCCTGGTCTGGTTCTAGTCTGGTTCTGGTCTGGTCCTGGTCTGGTTCTGGTCTGGTCCTGGTGTGGTTCTAGTCTGGTTCTAGTCTGGTTCTGGTATGGTCCTGGTCTGGTTCTAGTCTGGTCCTGGTCTGGTTCTATTCTGGTCCTGGTCTGGTTCTGGTCTGGTTCTGGTATGGTCCTGGTCTGGTTCTAGTCTGGTTCTGGTCTGGTTGTAGTCTGGTTTCTGGTCTGGTTCTATTCTGGTTCTGGTCTGGTCTCTGCTGGTTCTTTCAGATGAAGCAGTAACATGAACTCACCTAACCCCCCCCCCCCGTCACGGCTCTACTCCATTATCAGCTCTAAAAATACCATGTGGTTACCACGGCAACAGGCTAAAGTGCTTCAGTGTTGTCGTGACAACCAGGGACAGGAGGAGGAGGGAGAAGAGGAAGCTCCTCCGCTCCACCAGAGGTCTGAAGTTCCAGATCCAGGAAGACTGTTAGTTATCTGGTTTAACTGAACCTAACATTAACCTGATCACCTGGCTCAGGTAACTGTGGTTTACCTGTCCAGGTACGAGCACGTTCATGTGAAAGAGACAGAGTTTTAATTATAAGCAGCATCGTCTGAACCATGAGTGAAGTTCTTAATGTGAGAAGAAACGCTGACACCTGCAGGTGAGTTCAGTTATAACAGCGTCCAACAGTGACACTCAACAGGTGAATGTAACGACACGATCACATGACTGGAACTAAACATTCAGACACACAGACATAAACATAGAGACGTTTCCATGTCTGAATATCATTTCTATTAAAGTCACACTAACAATATATTATTAATAAGATCATGAATTATCATCACGAAGGAAAGAGAGAGAAGGAAAGAAGGAAAGAGAGGAAGGAAAGAAGAGAGGGAAGAAGAGAGGGAAGAAAAGAGGAAGGAAAGAGAGAAGGAAAGAGAGAGGGAAAAGAGAGGAAGAAAAGAAGAAGGAAAGAGGAGAAGAAGGAAAGAGAGGAAGGAAAGAGGAGAGGAAGGAAAGAGAGGAAGGAAAGAGGAAGAAAGGAAGGAAAGAGGAGAGGAAGGAAAGAGGAGAGGAAGAAAGGAAGGAAAGAGAGGAAGAAAGGAAGGAAAGAGGAGAGGAAGGAAAGAGGAGAGGAAGGAAAGAGGAAAGGAAGACGAGTTTCCCTGATCTCACACTTCCTGATGATGACATCACACAGATAAGACGTCTCTGTTGCAGTACCGACACTGACCACTGAGACCAGGTGGCAGCACTGTGTCACATTACTGGATTACTGTTCCTGAACGTCACTCGCCATCAACACACATCAGCGTGATCAGATTATAATCCCGGATCAATCAGACTCACCTGACGGCTCTTCTCTGTTGGTTTCCTTCCCTTTCCTTCTTCTTCTGTGGTGCAGAACAAACACCTGTAGCCTCTTCTTTTCTTTGAGACTTCACAGCAGCTTCAGCCAATCACAGCATCTTATCGTCAGAGTCCAGATCAATCAATCAGTGATCAATCAGTGATGTGTTCAGCAGCGGTGCAGGTGGATGTATGGACGGAGGCGTCCTGTCTTCTGTCAGGTCGTAAGTCAGGCAGGAGGGGCTTAATGAGGAGAGGGGAGGAGAGGGGGGAGGAGAGGGGAGGAGAGGGGGGAGGAGGCTGCAGCTGCAGTGACCTTCAGACCAAGAGTCAACAACATGTGCAGAGACTGAAATACACCCCCCCCCCCCCCCCCCCCCATCCCCCAAATTGGCCGACAGGAAACCTACTAGACCTTCAGAATAAAGTGTTACCTGAGGTCATGTCTGTGGAGACAGTCGTCTCAGCTGAAGCTGTTAATGTTTTACATGTCCAGATTTTGCCTTTGCTTCTTTTATTTTATTTTTTATCTCTGTCAGTTCTTGTTTAATGAATTATGTAGAACTTTCACAATAAAACTGAATATAAAAAAATATGTAGCATTTCAGAATAAAGTCAAGCTAAAACATTTGTACTTTAGTTGTTAGTCTTTCTACTTTCTGCTTCTTCGCAGGTTAATATTTGACATAAAAACATGTCATGATTTAATGAATCATAATGTATCATAAGTTGTTATAGTTTGAACCAGCTGATATTTTATAAGGTTGTTCAGGTAAATTCCTCCAGAATTCTTAGAAAAGGTTCGTGTTGAACTGGACGGTTGTGAAACATCAAACAAAAGCAAAAAGTCAAACTGACTGAAGAACCTGAACTCACGTTTCTGTGCACTGTAAAAAAAACATGTTAACAGTTATTGACTCAGCACAGAAAAAAAGTTAAATGAATAATAATAATAATAATAATAATAATAATAATAATAAAACAGCCTCCTGTGAATCGACACTCTCAGTTTCTACTTCTACAAATAAAACTGAACATCAGTTAGCTTAGTGGCTAACAGCGAGCTAAAGGAAACGCTCCTGTGCACCAGTCAAGTGAACGCAGCAGGAGATCTGATCACGTTACTACAACCAATCCGGCTTCAGACTGAGGAAGGACCGCCCACCTAATTTACATATGGAACAGAAACACGTGAATAAATAAATGACAGAAAAATGTAAGACAGAAATAAATGCATAAATGCATCATTTTATAAATACATATAAAAATACAGAAATTGCATTTGACCACAAGGTATTTATTTTGTATTTATTAATGTATTTAATTATTTATTTCTGAATTCATTTATGTCATTTTTTTTGTCAACTTGTTTCAACAATTTTCTAGAAATCAGAGAAAAACTAAATAAAGGGAAAATTATTTAACTCAAGAAAATTGAAAGAAAAATTATGATTTTAAAATAAGTACATTTTTGTGCTTTCATCACTTAATGATCAGGAATCATTATCGATTAATATTATTTATTTATTTTATAATATGGATTTGCTGAGGGTGAAACAGACACTGGGAGGAGAGAGAGAAACTTTAAAGGTTTTTTAAAAGTTAAGACAAATAATGTTCAACAGAAAAACAAACTCATGTTACATGTTGATTTATTACTGGAATCTTAATGAAACATTATGTAGATTCTCATGATGCTGTTCACAAAGTTCACATTTTTACAGCTTCAGCTAAACACTTATTAATTCATTTAAATCTAATAACTGAACATTGTTCGTATTTCCCTCATGATTAGGATAATTAGGAAATATTTGTTTGTTTTCAGGAACTTTCTACAAAAATAAGTGAAATAAGGAGTTAATGGTTTTTATACCTTCACATATTAAATCTTTATGTTTGATGAGAAACGGCAGAAGCTCCGAGTCGAGTGGCTTCAAGTCAGAGAGGAAACGAACCTTCACACGACCGTTTACAACCAACATGTAACGGGTCACATCAACTCCTCAGAGGTCAGAGGTCAGAGGTCAGAGGTCAGAGGGAGGGACACTTCTTCTTCTACAGTTTATAACAACGTACGTCTACAGTTTGTGTTCGGAGGGAAAATATCAACAGTGTGACGTCACCTCAGACCAGTTCATATGATTCAATACAAACATCATCATCATCATCATCATCATCTGTACAAGTCAAAAACAAACCAAAGAAATCTTTACAAAATAAAATAAAAACAATGTTAGAAAAACTGTGACATCATTATTTAACCATCGACTGAGCTGCACCCACAGACTCACTTTAAACAACTCCCAGTATTGATTATTGATCGATTATAAAACGATCAATCAATAAATACATTAACGTTAATGAAGAAGACAATAAAAGCAAACAAATAAAAACTAAATGAGCACAAACGAAACACTGAGCCTGGAGTCTTCAGAGGGTGTTAAACCAGAACAGGACCAGAACCAGTTTAATGATGTGGAGACTGGTCCATCATCATCATCATCATCATCATCATCACTGACACCTGCAGAGTCACATGACACATCTACAACAGCTGAGCAGGCAGCCGCGTGGGGAACGACGCAGTTTGAGCCACAGACACGTTGATCCTGAACGTTTGTTTTCCACCAGAACATCTGACCTCAGACCAGTGTCCACCTCACTCAGCTGGTTCTGGTTCTGTTCACACTCACAGATCCTGGTTCAGGTTACAGATCCTGTTTCACACAGAGACAGTCTGTTTATTCACAGTGAACCTGAACCTCCATCTTTACGGACCTGAACCACAGAGCATGTGAACTGGTCTCTGGATCTGGACCTGGTCTCTGATGTGAACTGGTCTCTGGTATGAACTGCTCTCTGGTGTGAACTGGTCTCTGGTGTGAACTGGTCTCTGGATCTGGACCTGGTCTCTGATGTGAACTGGTCTCTGGATGTGAACTGGTCTCTGATGTGAACTGGTCTCTGGATCTGGACCTGGTCTCTGATGTGAACTGGTCTCTGGATGTGAACTGGTCTCTGGATGAACTGGTCTCTGGATCTGACCTGGTCTCTGATGTGAACTGGTCTCTGGATGTGAACTGGTCTCTGGATGTGAACTGGTCTCTGGATGTGAACTGGTCTCTGGATGTGAACTGGTCTCTGGATGTGAACTGGTCTCTGGATGTGAACTGGTCCCTGGATGTGAACTGGTCTCTGGATGTGAACTGGTCTCTGATGTGAACTGGTCTCTGGATCTGGACCTGGTCTCTGGTGTGAACTGGTCTCTGATGTGAACTGGTCTCTGATGTGAACTGGTCTCTGATGTGAACTGGTCTCTGGTGTGAACTGGTCTCTGATGTGAACTGGTCTCTGGATGTGAACTGGTCTCTGGATCTGGACCTGGTCTCTGGTGTGAACTGGTCTCTGATGTGAACTGGTCTCTGATGTGAACTGGTCTCTGATGTGAACTGGTCTCTGATGTGAACTGGTCTCTGGTGTGAACTGGTCTCTGGTGTGAACTGGTCTCTGGATGTGAACTGGTCCTAAACTAAACCTGTTTCCAGATCCAACTAGAGGGGACCTGAGACCTGAGACCAGAACCAGACAACATGAACCAGACTTCAGAGGAAAAGGTTCTAATTCTTAGTAAATGATCCGGACCTGAACCTGGACCACGACCCCTCCCTCCCCCAAGTTCAGTGCAAACAAACAAACAAACAAACAAACAACATGACCTCCATGATGGAGGTAAACAGGACTCTACTTCCTCCGTCTGACGGACTGAGCTGGAGTCTGGAGGCAGACGTCACTGACACACACGAGAGTGAATGAAGGTCGTCGTCGTTGTTGTTGTTGTTGTTGTTGTTGTGGAGGTCGTGTGTAAACACAAATAAAAACATCAGGTCTTTGTTCCTGATAGACGCAGGAGGTTTGCAGCGAGTCGTGCAGCAGCTCAGTTTTCAACACGGCATCAGAGTCGACGTGAAACGAGACGAACGTCACTGAGAACAATGAAGAGTCTGAGTTCAGCAACAACAGTGTTTACATCCCATGATGCATTGCAGCTGGAGCCGCCACATGACAGCATCCAATATTGTATAAAATAGATCTGAATTGATTAATCAACCGGAAATGAAAAACACTTTAACAGCTGATCAATCAACATTCGATGGATCCAGTTTCTCAGATGAAGATTGCTGCTTTTCTCCGTCTCTAATCAATAACTGAACAATCTTAATATCTGAACTGTTAATTGGACAAAGACAAACCAGATAATCAATCAATTGACCGAGAACATAATCAGGAGTTTAAGTAAACGCTGCTTCAACATTCATGCATCAGCAACAACAATGTGATGATCGTGTGTAACAGATCATCTGCAGGGCTTTTATTTTTACAGTGTAGTGTTAGGGCTTTTACTTTGGCAAAGGAACTAACTTCACAAACATGTTACATAATCCTGCTCCGCTGTGACAATTATAACCACAGGCCGAGGTCGGTCAAATCAATATGAGTTTTCAGTAAACAGTGATGGAGCGGTCGAGCGGTCAGACCTTCACCTGTGCACACCTGAGGAGTGAACGTCCGCTCGGTCACGTTTCATTCCTCTATCACAGATCTATACAAACATGTCACTTTAGTTTTCAGTCAGTAAATCTGGGAAATAATGTTTCAAAATGAATTTAAGTTGAACTTTGATTAATCCATTTTATTGATTTGTCTGTAATTAATTAATATAATAATAATAAGGTTGTTTCTGGACTTTATATTCAGAGCAGAAATAGAAACATTTTCTTTGGTGAATCTTTTGTTCCATTAATTAAAGATAAATCAGATACATGTGGTGACAGGAGCGGTTTTAATTTACAGTAATTTTACACTTAGGTAATTAATTAACCTATCCCCGAGGACTTTTATTTTGAAGGGACAAACGATGATGAGTTTAGTTTAATGAGATTATTTCTCTGAATACGACCGGAGATCATAATAATCGACTGATTCGGTATTTTCTGCCTCATGAAGAGTTTGAGTTAATCAATAAATAAAAATCAGAGAGAACCTCTCGGGTTCCTGCTTCACTGATCTGAATGGTCACAGATTTTTCTTCGTCTAAGACAGAAATGAAATAATTTACTGCGACATGTGAATGAGTCACGTCAGGTCTGTAACTGTGAGGAGCATTTCATCAGCTCAACAATCAATACAGACAATAATCATGGGACTAATCGATGAGATGATGATCATCCTGACAACGACTTTGGTTAGCTTGACTTTGGTTAGCTTGACCTAGTAGCTACAGTAGCATTATCACCAGCTGTGATGAGAAGAACTAGCTGAGCAGCAAACCACTGTTAGCTTTAGCATCAGAAGTCGCTTTAGCCACAGGTCTGAGAAATGCTCAGAAACCCAGACAGAAAACAGATTGGTAACTACAGTTAGCTCTATCTTTAGCATTAGCATTAGCCATGTTGGTCTAATGAATGTTAAGAAAACCTCTGTGAAATTAGTGTAAGAACAGGAAACAGACTATGGTTAGCCATATCCCGAGCATTAGCATTAGCTGTGTTGGTTTTAGTCACATGTAATCCACAGTTAGCCTAAATAAGCTAAATTTGCTACACACTAAGTTCCAAAGAACAGAGGCCATATTGAGGTCTAATGTCACCCACTTCATGCTTGTTTACATTAAATTGCGGTAAATTCTGCAAAGGTAGTGTTAGCCTTAGCTAGTATAAGAGATAGCCATGTTGGTTTTACTTAATGAATCTTGTTATTTCTGTTTATCCACAGAAAAAAGGCAACTATGGTTAGCATTGACTATAGCCATAGCATTAGCTGTGCTGGTTAAATAAATGAGAGAAGGATGACTGCCTCATTTTCTACATTAGCATCAGTGTTAGCCTTTAGGTCCCGTTCAGAAATTATACACGTGTTCAGAGATGGGAAACGTGTTAGCTTTAGCTGCTATATTAGCATTATCCATGTTAGCTCAAGATGTTGGGACTTACTTCATTAGTATTTGTTTTTTAAATTTTTACTGTTTTTAATGAGACAAAGCATCTTTCACTTCACTGTCTTTCTCCTTAACTTTGTCTCTTTTGAAACTGTTTTTGTTCTTATTGTGTTATGTTGTTCCCCTGAATGAGAATGATAACAGCTTTTACCTTGTATGTTTAATATTTGACCACAAACTGAAGGCTTCAGGTCTCTGCAGGCTGATTCTCATAGGAAGGAGTTACAGCGGTGGTTGCCTGGAAACAAAAACTGAGGGAAAACAGGTAAAACACTTGAGTTGTTCTTTAAGGTTCCTCAGGAGGTTCTCTTGTTCTCAGTGAGGTTCTCAGCTCTCTGTTGTTGTGTGTTTCTCATTCGTAGCGACAGGGATCACTGACTTCAGAGACGGCAGCTACGTGGCTTCTGCAGTGTGAAAACCTCCTAACTCCTGCGGAACTGCGTGGACAGGTCTGTGAGGAGTTAGGAGGTTTTCACATGACATCAGTTTCTGTTAGTGGCAGTGTTTTGGAGGTAGACAGAGACTGACATCATCAGCAGGGACACAGTGGAGGTGGAGCGGTGACTACATTGCCCAGCATGCCCTGGGACTGTCAGGGTGGAGGGGGTGGAGCCTCTGGGTCAGGAAGTATTTTATAACACGGTGAAATCAGATTTACAAGATGTTGTTGCTCAGTGTTACAACTTCCTGTTGCACAAAACTATGTTTTTATATCATTAGAATATTTCACACCAACAGCAGTGTCATCAACAAAGATCAAAGGTTAATCAACATTTGAATTAATAAATATAAAGTGACAAAATGAACAGGGAGTTTTTGGTGTTTAATCACACATTTCTTTGGGGGGGTGGAGTCTCTGCTGCACCCCTGTGGACAATCATCTCATTAATGTTTCCTGTTCCTGTCAAAATAAATCTTTCATTATTACTCTATGTAAAATAGAGAAATTAAAATAATGAATTTAAAATGTGAGAATGTTGCTGTTTGACTGGAGAGCGTCTGATTCTGAAGCTCTAAACACTGTGATCACAGATCAATAACAGATCAGCTCCAAAGATTCTCTTCAATAATCTGAATCGTTCATTAAGGAATTGTAAACAAACGTTATTGTTTGGTTGATTTTTCTCAGGACTTTGAGGATTCTGTCAACGTCGAAATATTGTAAGGAAATATAGTAAAAAGACTATAACATAATAAAATGTGTGTGTATGTGATGTAATGTGTCAGAATTAAATAAATAATGTAAATGTTATGTGATTTATAAACAGTAAATAAAATGAATATATCACAAGATAAAATGATCCAGAGCTTTCAGCTGCATCTCATGGCTTTCATCAATGCCTTGGGTTTTTCACTTTATAAATAAATAACTATAAAATATATAATAAATAAATATAATTAACAGTATTGGCAGATAAAAAAAAAGGGGGGGGGGTTAATGAGATGAAGCAAACTGTTGGTTCAGGTTCTAAAGACTACAGAACCCACAAGCCATGACAGAACCTCAGTCTGGTTCATCTCTGGTCCATGTTACACAACAACTTCCTGTCCCAGAGACTCCACCCACCAACCACACTCTGATCAGTGATCAGGTTCCTGATCAACAGGTTCCCTATCGACGGGTTCCCGATCAACAGGGGGTTCCTGATCAATAAGTTCTGCGTGTTTCTGTGTGGAGTGGAGAGCGAAGGCGTCGCCAGCAGGTGGACCGGCTCTGAAACCGATCAGGACGTTTGATGAATCAATGCGATCGATCAGCGTGACGGACAGGAAACTGAACAAACTGTACAACATCACAGACATCTATCAAAATAAAAGCCGTCTGAAACAGTTCTTTCAAATTATAAGACCCTCTGGTTGGAGGAGGCTGATGGCTACAAGTGGAGCAAGGCGAGTGTGTGTCCGTGTGTGTGTGTGTTTGTGTGTGTGTTTGTTTGTAGTGGGTGGAGAGGTTTGGAATGACAGATGGTGTGTGTGTGTGTGTGTGCACGTGTGTATGTGTGTGTGTGTGTGAGATGCTGTCCAAAAGACATGATGCCATCACATCTCCTTCCTGTCTCAGAGGAAGCTCAGCTTGTCCAACTGTGTGTTAATATATGTGTGTGTGTGTGTGTGTGTGTGTGTGTGTGTGTGTGTGTGTGTGTGTGTGTGTGGCTCAGCAGCAGCAGTGAAGCTCTCTCTCTCTCTCTCAGACAACGGTGCTGACGGAGGGATCTGATAGGTTGAGCTGGCCGGTGATGTCAGTCGGGTACGGCTACAGGCAGAGGGACAAAAAGAGAAAGAGAAGCAAAGGAAACACATTAATTCATTCAACACACACACACACACACACATCAGCTGTTTACGCCGCGACGCACACAGCGACACCAACCTCAGGGCCAAGAGTCCATTAGTCGGACTGATTCATTTATTATCATCGAAGCATTTAAGCTTTTCAGGAAACTGAATCTGTTTGAGTTTAAAGAGTTTAAACATCAAACCTTCTGTAGACAGAAGTAAGAGAAAGGTTTCCTGATCATACCTCGTTATCTCGGGATAACAAGCTTTGTCATCTTAATATTTGCGAGTGATTGATGATTAGTTGAGAAACGTGTTGATACATTTTGACTTTTTGCCTGTTGTGACTGTTTTTGCTTTAAATTATTTTTGGAAAATTATGCAAAAAGCAGCTTTGTAATAATTCTGCTGCAGAAACACAACATTTTAAAAACAGGTTGAAGTTGAAAGTAAAACACGGTTTGACAGAGGAGCCGATCGTCAGCTGATGATGATGTCATAAGTGTGATCTACTCTGCTGGACTTTATTTTATTGATCATCTGTTGGTTTGGGAAGTTTTGTGAGTCCACCCCTCCCCCCCGTCCCTCCTGCCTGTTGGTTACCATAGAAACAAATATATGCCTTAAAACGAGCCGTCAGGACTTCTGGAACTTTGTGATGTCACAACAAAGCAGTCACCAAGCCCCGCCCACCTGGACCCACCATCCAAACCTTGCAGGATTTGGTTTCTCTGAGTGTTTTTACCTGAAATCTGCTTTATTTTTATTGGATCACTCAGAAAACAGTCAGCCAATCAGAAGAGAGGCTCAGAGCCTCCTCTCTTCTGATTGGCTGACTGACCTGTTGTTACTAGAGCTGCAGAGAGAAGCCTGAGAGAGGAGATGTAAAACTACACTGAGATGGTTTTATATCTTCTGATGGATCAACACGTCAAATAAAACACAGAAGAAGAAGAAAATATGGGAACAAATATTTTATAACTTACAAACGAACATCATGTTTACGGCAGGAAATAAAACTATTTAAGACTTTTGTAAATTAAATTCAAGATTCTTTTGAGGCCTTTTTTCAGGAAACTGACTTCAATGCTTTAAGACCTGGAAACGCCCAGAGGACCGATCAGGTCCGACCACACTTTGAATTTTGTTTTTGTTTCTCTGCAGCCAAACAACAACAACAACAACAACAACAACAGCAGCAAGGACCTGAGCAGGAGGCTGTTGTTGTGTTTGGAGTCTACAGGTGAGTCGTGCTTGCAGAGGAGGACAGAGGCAGTGTGTGTGTAGTACAGCATGTAGAGTCTGGACACCATTCAAATCCACTGAGAGGAAAAACACTCATATAGAAAATAAAGAGATGATCACAAAGAGAAATGAGTTAGAGCCCCCCCCCCCCCCCCCCCCCCCCCCCCCCCGCCTGTTACTGAACATTAAAAACATCTTAACAGGTAATTATCGTAAATCAAAACATTTTAATGTCAATAACAGTGTGTGAGAGTTTGACGCCTCAAAAAGACACATTGGACGTCTTGTTCTATTTTGCTGCCCTTCACATTAAAGTGACAGGGTATCTGGGGGGGGGGGGGGGGGGCAGCACAATTAAAAACACTGTGATGACGAGACACCTCCCTGAGGGGAAACACCACATCCTGCCACACGGAGGCTGGAAGAGAACAGAGTGAAGCAGGCGGCCACAGACAGGTCACAGCCATCAGCTCTGGAGACAGAAACGATCAGGAAACACAGAGTTTATTGATGCTGAGCCTCAGAGACCAGAGGAGTCCTGTGGGCGGGGCACAGCTGTAACATCCGTCACTCATCAGCTGCTCCTAAAACCGCCGTCCGGACAAGACGCTGAAAACCAGAAGAGTTAGAGGAGAAACCACGTCTCCGCCGGCCGACCTCTGAGGACCAGAGCTGAGCGTTAGTGAAATCAAACCCTCGAACAGGTTTGTGGGATATTTTGAGTGTGGACAGTGAGATGAAGGGAGAGAGACAGGAGAGGAAGGAGAGGAAGGAGAGGACAGGGAGGACGAGGAGACAGACGACAAACAACAGGACACAGACAGAGGAGGGATGACAGGACAAAAAGGTCCACAGGAGAAAAGAGACCACACAGTCTGACCCTCTTCACTTCTCCTTTGCAAGAGGACGATATAATAAAATAAAATAAATAAAACCGGCAACAACACGAGCCCTGACCTGACGACCCGAACACAGTTTCTGTCTTCACCCTGCTTCCTTCGTCCACCTGTCTTTACTGGGACAGGTGAGCTGATGGAGGTGGACATGACTGACTGACAGACGGGCGGCTAGGAGGAGTCAGCAAGGAGATGATGGAGCTGGAGAGGGAAGAGGAGAGGAGAGGAGGAGAGGAGGAGGAGAGGAGGAGAGGAGGAGAGGAGGAGAGGAGAGAGGAGAGGAGAGGAGAGGAGGAGAAGGAGAGGAGAGGAGAAGGAGAGAGGAGAGGAGAGGAGGAGAGGAGAGGAGAGGAGAGGAGGAGAGAGGAGGAGAAGGAGAGAGGAGGAGAGAGGAGAGAGGAGGAGAGGAGAGGAGAGAGGAGGAGAGAGGAGAGGAGGAGAGGAGGAGAGAGGAGAGGAGGAAGGAAGGAGGAGAGGAGGAGGAGGAGAGAGGGAGGTGAGAGGAGAGGAGGAGAGGAGAGAGAGAGGAGAGGAGGAGAGGGAGAGGAGAGGAGAGAGGAGAGGAGAGAGGAGGGAGAGGAGAGGAGGAGGACAGGAGAGGAGAGGAGGAGAGAGGAGAGAGGAGGAGAGGAAAGGGGGGAGGAGAGGAGGAGAGGAAAGGGGGGAGGAGAGGAGGAGAGAGGAGAGGAGGAGAGGGAGAGGAAAGGAGGGGAGGAGAGGAGGAGAGAAAGGGGGGAGGAGAGGAAGAGAGAGGAGAGGAAGAGGGGAGGGGAGGAGGAGAGAGAGAGGAGAGGGGAGGGAGAGGGAGAGGAGAGGAGGGGAGAGGAGAGAGAGGAGAGGAAAGGGGGGAGGAGAGGAGAGAGAGGAGAGAGGAGAGGAGGAGAGGAAGGGGGGAGAGAGGAGAGAGGAGAGGAAAGGGGGAGGAGAAGTAGAGGAGGAGAGGAGGAGAGAGGAGAGGAGGAGAGAGGAGAGGAAAGGGGGGAGGAGAGGAGAGGAGGAGAGAGGAGAGGAAAGGGGGGAGGAGAGGAGAGGAGGAGAGAGGAGAGGAAAGGGGGGAGGAGAGGAGAGGAGGAGAGAGGAGAGGAAAGGGGGGAGGAGAGGAGAGGAGGAGAGAGGACACATATGACAAACAAAATATTGGTTCTGATAAATAAAATGTGATACGGACAAAAGAGTCTGAGTGAGAGGAGAGGAAACAAGAAAAGGAGAAAAGAAGATAAAAGTTGAAGAGGAAAGACATGAGGAGGAGGATGAAAGGAGGAGGAGGAGGAGGGTAGGTGGTCTTCATCTCCTTACCGTGGCGTCCTGGGAGGCCCTACGGCGTTTGAGGTCGGAGGTCGAAGTGATGGACCTAAAAGAGGTTTTCAGTTTGGGCTCGGGCTCTGCTCTACCACTTTTCCTATCCTAAAATAAATCATACGATAGGTGCACAAACACATTAACACGCAGGTAACACTGAACTCACTGTTACTGAACTCACTGTTACTGACTGAACTCACTGTTACTGACTGAACTCACTGTTACTGACTGAACTCACTGTTACTGAACTCATGTTTACTGACTGACGTCACTGTTACTGACTGACTCACTGTTACTGAACTCACTGTTACTGAACTCACTGTTAACTGACTGAACTCACTGTTACTGAACTCACTGTTACTGACTGAACTCACTGTTACTGACTGAACTCACTGTTACTGACTGAACTCACTGTTACTGAACTCACTGTTACTGACTGAACTCACTGTTACTGAACTCACTGTTACTGACTGAACTCACTGTTACTGACTGAACTCACTGTTACTGACTGAACTCACTGTTACTGAATCACTGTTAACTGACTGAACTCACTGTTACTGACTGAACTCACTGTTACTGACTGAACTACACATGTTACTGACTGAACTCACTGTTACTGAACTCACTGTTACTGAACTCACTGTTACTGAACTCACTGTTACTGAAACTCACTGTTACTGAACTACTGTTACTGACTGAACTCACTGTTACTGGGAACTCACTGTTACTGACTGAACTCACTGTTAACTGAACTCACTGTTACTGAAACTCACTGTTACTGACTCACTGTTACTGACTGAACTCACTGTTACTGAACTCACTTGTTACTGACTGAACTCACTGTTACTGACTGAACTCACTGTTACTGACTGAACTCACTGTTACTGAACTCACTGTTACTGAACTCACTGTAACTGACTGAACTCACTGTTACTGAACTCACTGTTACTGACTGAACTCACTGTTACTGAACTCACTGTTACTGACTGAACTCACTGTTACTGACTGAACTCACTGTTACTGCTGACTGAACTTCACTGTTACTGACTGAACTCACTGTTACTGACTCACTGTTACTAGACTGAACTCACTGTTACTGATACTCACTGTTACTGAACTCACTGTTACTGAACTCACTGTTTACTGACTGAACTCCTACTGTTACTGACTGAACTCACTGTTACTGACTGAACTCACTGTTACTGAACTCACTGTTACTGACGAACTCACTGTTATTTCTGAACTGAACTCACTGTTACTTGACTGAACTCACTGTTACTGAACTCACTGTTACTGACTGAACTCACTGTTACTGAACTCACTGTTACTGAACTCACTGTTACTGACTGAAACTCACTGTTCTGACTGAACTCACTGTTACTGACTGAACTCACTGTTACTGAACTCACTGTTACTGACTGAACTCACTGTTACTGACTGAACTCACTGTTACTGAACTTCACTGTTACTGAACTCCACTGTTACTGAACTACTCACTGTTACTGACTGAACTCACTGTTACTGAACTCACTGTTACTGACTCGAACTCACTGTTACTGACTGAATCACTGTTACTGACTGAACTCACTGTTAACTGAAACTCACTGTTACTGACTGAACTCACTGTTAACTGACTGAATCACTGTTACTAGAACTCACTGTTACTGACATACTCACTGTTACTGAACTCACTGTTACTGACTGAACTCACTGTTACTGACTGAACTCACTGTTACTGAATCTCAACTGTTACTGACTGAACTCAACTGTTACTGACTGAACTCACTGTTACTGACTGAACTCACTGTTACTGAACTCACTGTTACTGACTGAACTCACTGTTACTGAACTCACTGTTACTGACTGAACTCACTGTTACTGACTGAACTCACTGTTACTGACTGAACTCACTGTTACTGACTGAACTCACTGTTACTGAACTCCACTGTTACTGACTGAACTCACTGTTACTGACTGAACTCACTTTACTTGACTGAAACTCACTGTTACTGAACTCACTGTTACTGACTGAACTCACTGTTACTGAACTCACTGTTACTGACTGAACTCACTGTTACGACTGAACTCACTGTTACTGAAACTCACTGTTACTGACTGAACTCACTGTTACTGAACTCACTGTTACTGACTGAACTCACTGTTACTGACTGAACTCACTGTTACTGAACTCACTGTTACTGACTGAACTCACTGTTACTGAACTCACTGTTACTGACTGAACTCACTATTACTGACTGAACTCACTGTTACTGAACTCACTGTTACTGACTGAACTCACTGTTACTGAACTCACTGTTACTGACTGAACTCACTGTTACTGACTGAACTCACTGTTACTGAACTCACTGTTACTGAACTCACTGTTACTGAACTCACTGTTACTGACTGAACTCACGGTTACTGACTGAACTCACTGTTACTGAACTCACTGTTACTGAACTCACTGTTACTGACTGAACTCACTGTTACTGACTGAACTCACTGTTACTGACTGAACTCACTGTTACTGAACTCACTGTTACTGAACTCACTGTTACTGACTGAACTCACTATTACTGACTGAACTCACTGTTACTGAACTCACTGTTACTGACTGAACTCACTGTTACTGACTGAACTCACTATTACTGACTGAACTCACTGTTACTGAACTCACTGTTACTGAACTCACTGTTACTGACTGAACTCACTGTTACTGACTGAACTCACTGTTACTGAACTCACTATTACTGAACTCACTGTTACTGACTGAACTCACTGTTACTGAACTCACTGTTACTGAACTCACTATTACTGACTGAACTCACTGTACTGACTGAACTCACTGTTACTGAACTCACTGTTACTGAACTCACTATGTACTGACTGAACTCACTGCTGACTGAACTCACTGTTACTGACTGAACTCACTGTTACTGACTGAACTCACTGTTACTGAACTCACTATTACTGAACTCACTATTACTGAACTCACTGTTACTGAACTCACTGTTACTGACTGAACTCACTGTTACTGACTGAACTCACTGTTACTGAACTCACTATTACTGAAACTCACTGTTACTGACTGAACTCACTGTTACTGAAACTCACTGTTACTGACTGAACTCACTGTTACTGACTGAACTCACTGTTACTGAACTCACTGTTACTGACTGAACTCACTGTACTGAACTCACTATTACTGACTGAACTCACTGTTACTGACTGAACTCACTACTACTGAACTCACTGTTTACTGAACTCACTGTTTACTGAACTCACTGTTACTGACTGAACTCACTGTTACTGAACTCACTGTTACTTGAACTCAATGTTACTGACTGAAACTCACTGTTACTGACTGAACTCACTGTTACTGAACTCACTGTTACTGACTGAACTCACTGTTACTGACTGAACTCACTGTTACTGACTGAACTCACTGTTACTGAACTCACTGTTACTGACTGAACTCACTGTTACTGAACTCACTGTTACTGACTGAACTCACTATTACTGACTGAACTCACTGTTACTGAACTCACTGTTACTGACTGAACTCACTGTTACTGAACTCACTGTTACTGACTGAACTTACTGTTACTGACTGAACTCACTGTTACTGAACTCACTGTTACTGAACTCACTGTTACTGAACTCACTGTTACTGAACTCACTATTACTGAACTCACTGTTACTGACTGAACTCACTGTTACTGACTGAACTCACTGTTACTGAACTCACTATTACTGAACTCACTGTTACTGACTGAACTCACGGTTACTGACTGAACTCACTGTACTGAACTCACTGTTACTGAACTCACTGTTACTGACTGAACTCACTATTACTGACTGAACTCACTGTTACTGAACTCACTGTTACTGAACTCACTGTTACTGACTGAACTCACTGTTACTGAACTCACTGTTACTGACTGAACTCACTGTTACTGAACTCACTGTTACTGACTGAACTCACTGTTACTGACTGAACTCACTGTTACTGAACTCACTGTTACTGACTGAACTCACTGTTACTGAACTCACTATTACTGACTGAACTCACTGTTACTGACTGAACTCACTGTTACTGAACTCACTATTACTGAACTCACTGTTACTGACTGAACTCACTGTTACTGAACTCACTGTTACTGACTGAACTCACTGTTACTGACTGAACTCACTGTTACTGACTGAACTCACTGTTACTGAACTCACTGTTACTGACTGAACTCACTGTTACTGAACTCACTATTACTGACTGAACTCACTATTACTGACTGAACTCACTGTTACTGACTGAACTCACTACTACTGAACTCACTGTTACTGAACTCACTGTTACTGAACTCACTGTTACTGACTGAACTCACTGTTACTGAACTCACTGTTACTGAACTCAATGTTACTGACTGAACTCACTGTTACTGACTGAACTCACTGTTACTGAACTCACTGTTACTGACTGAACTCACTGTTACTGAACTCACTGTTACTGACTGAACTCACTGTTACTGAACTCACTGTTACTGACTGAACTCACTGTTACTGAACTCACTGTTACTGACTGAACTCACTATTACTGACTGAACTCACTGTTACTGAACTCACTGTTACTGACTGAACTCACTGTTACTGAACTCACTGTTACTGACTGAACTTACTGTTACTGACTGAACTCACTGTTACTGAACTCACTGTTACTGAACTCACTGTTATTGAACTCACTGTTACTGAACTCACTATTACTGACTGAACTCACTGTTACTGACTGAACTCACTGTTACTGACTGAACTCACTGTTACTGACTGAACTCACTGTTACTGACTGAACTCACTGTTACTGAACTCACTGTTACTGAACTCACTATTACTGACTGAACTCACTGTTACTGAACTCACTGTTACTGAACTCACTGTTACTGACTGAACTCACTGTTACTGACTGAACTCACTGTTACTGAACTCACTATTACTGAACTCACTGTTACTGACTGAACTCACTGTTACTGACTGAACTCACTGTTACTGAACTCACTATTACTGAACTCACTATTACTGAACTCACTGTTACTGAACTCACTGTTACTGACTGAACTCACTGTTACTGACTGAACTCACTGTTACTGACTGAACTCACTGTTACTGAACTCACTGTTACTGACTGAACTCACTGTTACTGACTGAACTCACTGTTACTGAACTCACTGTTACTGAACTCACTGTTACTGACTGAACTCACTGTTACTGACTGAACTCACTGTTACTGAACTCACTGTTACTGACTGAACTCACTGTTACTGACTGAACTCACTGTTACTGACTGAACTCACTGTTACTGAACTCACTGTTACTGACTGAACTCACTGTTACTGACTGAACTCACTGTTACTGAACTCACTGTTACTGAACTCACTGTTACTACTGAACTCACTGTTACTGACTGAACTCACTGTTACTGACTGAACTCACTGTTACTGAACTCACTGTTACTGACTGAACTCACTGTTACTGACTGAACTCACTGTTACTGAACTCACTGTTACTGACTGAACTCACTGTTACTGACTGAACTCACTGTTACTGAACTCACTGTTACTGACTGAACTCACTGTTACTGACTGAACTCACTGTTACTGACTGAACTCACTGTTACTGAACTCACTGTTACTGACTGAACTCACTGTTACTGAACTCACTGTTACTGACTGAACTCACTGTTACTGACTGAACTCACTGTTACTGAACTCACTGTTACTGAACTCACTGTTACTGACTGAACTCACTGTTACTGACTGAACTCACTGTTACTGAACTCACTGTTACTGACTGAACTCACTGTTACTGACTGAACTCACTGTACTGACTGAACTCACTGTTACTGACTGAACTCACTGTTACTGAACTCACTGTTACTGACTGAACTCACTGTTACTGAACTCACTGTTACTGACTGAACTCACTGTTACTGACTGAACTCACTGTTACTGAACTCACTGTTACTGACTGAACTCACTGTTACTGAACTCACTGTTACTGACTGAACTCACTGTTACTGACTGAACTCACTGTTACTGAACTCACTGTTACTGAACTCACTGTTACTGACTGAACTCACTGTTACTGACTGAACTCACTGTTACTGAACTCACTGTTACTGAACTCACTGTTACTGACTGAACTCACTGTTACTGA
This sequence comes from Seriola quinqueradiata, assembly GCA_002217815.1. NCBI lineage: Eukaryota > Metazoa > Chordata > Actinopteri > Carangiformes > Carangidae > Seriola > Seriola quinqueradiata. The sequence goes on from BDMU01000148.1 coordinate 173,785, forward strand.
ACTCACTTTACTGAACTCACTGTTACTGAACTCACTGTTACTGACTGAACTCACTGTTACTGACTGAACTCACTGTTACTGACTGAACTCACTGTTACTGACTGAACTCACTGTTACTGAACTCACTGTTACTGAACTCACTGTTACTGAACTCACTGTTACTGAACTCACTGTTACTGAACTCACTGTTACTGAACTCACTGTTACTGAACTCACTGTTACTGACTGAACTCACTGTTACTGAACTCACTGTTACTGAACTCACTGTTACTGAACTCACTGTTACTGAACTCACTGTTACTGACTGAACTCACTGTTACTGAACTCACTGTTACTGAACTCACTGTTACTGACTGAACTCACTGTTACTGAACTCACTATTACTGACTGAACTCACTGTTACTGACTGAACTCACTGTTACTGAACTCACTGTTACTGAACTCACTGTTACTGACTGAACTCACTGTTACTGAACTCACTGTTACTGACTGAACTCACTGTTACTGACTGAACTCACTGTTACTGACTGAACTCACTGTTACTGAACTCACTGTTACTGACTGAACTCACTGTTACTGACTGAACTCACTGTTACTGAACTCACTGTTACTGAAACTCACTGTTACTGAACTCACTGTTACTGACTGAACTCACTGTTACTGACTGAACTCACTGTTACTGAACTCACTGTTACTGACTGAACTCACTGTTACTGAACTCACTGTTACTGACTGAACTCACTGTTACTGACTGAACTCACTGTTACTGACTGAACTCACTGTTACTGAACTCACTGTTACTGACTGAACTCACTGTTACTGAACTCACTGTTACTGAACTCACTGTTACTGACTGAACTCACTGTTACTGACTGAACTCACTGTTACTGAACTCACTGTTACTGAACTCACTGTTACTGAACTCACTATTAGTCAGTTGTAATCACTAACTCTGAGTCAGTGTGTGTGTAACGTAGTGCAGTGTGTGCCTTTTCAGTGAGCCGAGGATAGTGCACCTACACTAATATATACACACAATACAATGTTGTATAGTGGCGTGCAGCATAGTGTAGTACAGTATTAGTATTGTATAATATAGTACTGTGTGGTACAGCATGACAAAGCATGGTTTAGTACTGCACAGTGTAAGTACAAGACTAATAGAATAATACAGTGTCATATATGATACAATATAGTGCAGTGTAGTATAGTAAGAGTGATATATAGTATATATATTATATTAAAGTATACTACAGTACAGCATAGTATTGTGGTAGTATCTAAGACTAATATTAGTATATTGTATAGAGCGGTGTAGTATTGTATAGAAATAGTATACTATACAATAGTGTGATGAAGCACAGTATAATAAAATAAAGCAGTACAATAGAAACAGCATTGCATAGTGTAGTGACAGTAGAGTCTAGTATTGTACAGTAACAGTGTAGCACAGTGTGACACACATGGTGAAGTGTGTGTGTTGGTTAATGATGTCAGCAGACTGGTGACTCTCGCAGATTATATAACACTCTGCCTGAACACAGCCTGTTTCTGCTTCAGTGACCACATATGAACAAGTCTATGCTTTGTGTGTGTGTGTGTGTGTGTGTGTGTGTGTGTGTGTGTGTGTGTGTGCCCATATGTGAGTACAGGATCCTGTTCTTCAAATGTGGTTTAACCAATCCAGACTAACATGCTGTTATCAGGTTAAAATAAACCTGTTTATTTTCACTGAGAATAAATGTGGTTCTTCAAAAGCAGTTTTAGGTTTGACTTGTTGAACCTGGATTCAATTATTATTGAACTCACACTCACAAGAGTCCAAAAGGCAACATGTAAACTCTGCAGTAAGTGGCCTAATGTTAGCCACTTAGCATGACTGCTCACGCTAATGTTCTTGCTGGATGTTCCGAAACATTCAGAACCATCACAGCTGTTGTTGGCGGTGCTAACAAGCGGCTCACTACGTGAAAAGTATATTTTAAAGACTCATCATCACAGGTTTATATTTCTCTGTGATGTAGCTCAGTGTCAGTGATGTTACATATAATATTGTTTCTCGGGCCTGGACCAATCATCAACCTCCAGACTGAACCAAAAAGCTGCAGTTCCTCTAACGGCCACTAGAGTCTGGCTCCAACAGTGAGTCAGTCCCCATAGACTCCCATGTTAAAATGTCCAACTTTACAGCAGAAATAAACATGTTTACAGCCTGGTACAAAAACTGTTTTGGTCTCTAGAGCTAATTTCCTCCTTCATGACACCTGTTTATATAACTCACCTGTTTATATAACTCACCTGTTTACATTTTTATTAAGGACTGAAGTTATGGAGGATTGAGGGCGTGGCCTCTTTGAGTGACAGGTGGGTGAGTGTATGTACTGAAGTTTCAGCAGGCCCACACAGGCCCCTCCTCTTTGACCATTTTTGGATTAGCTGGGAGTTAGGGGCGGAGTCAGACATAGACACTCAAAACATTCTCTGATGGCCCCCCAAAAAATATGTTTTAAAACTTAAATTTAAATCAAACGTGCTCCGAATAGTCGACGAATGGTTGAAACTTACGACTACCAGTCGACCAGGAAAACATTTGGTCAGGGCAGCTGTAGTGCTGACCCAGCTGACTGTCCAGAAGCTGACATCTTTAAGGACTTGTTGCTATGACAACAGATCCAGATGCATTTTAAACCAGCTTAGAAGAAGCAAACAGTTCAGACTCATCAACAATGCAACCTGGATAGTTTAGTCATCCACGTACGAAGAACAGAGCACTGTCATGTACGTGCGTGTGTTTGTGCGTGTGTGTGTTGTGTGCGTGTGTTTGTGCGTGTGTTTGTGCGTGCGTGCGTGTGTGTATGTGTGTATGTGTCAGTGAAGCAGACTGGTTCCTGTTTCAGATGAGTTGATGTTTCAGTAAAACAAAGAGTTTCACTCTGTTTTACTGGCCACAGCCACAAACACACAGCAGCAGGTAAATCAACATCATGAGGCTCAAACAAACAAACAAACAAACAAACAAACAGTACAGGGGAGGGAGGGGGTTAGGGGGAGGAGGGGTAACAAAGATGGCGGATGGGGCTTGAAACAAGCATCGATGATGTTCGTTCAACCTGAACACATCAGATCATTAAACCAACATTTGCTGCTATAATGTCAACTCTCCTGTGTGTGTGTGTGTGTGTGTGTGTGTGTGTGTGTGAGAACAGAAAACACAGGGGGGAGGGGCAGCAGCACGTGGATGATGGTTTGACTTCTTACATCATAAAAAACATCAGTTTGACCTTTGACCTGTTGAGGTTAGAGCTGGGTATCAGACCGACCACTGAGTCTCTGCTGGTCGATTTCAAATTCTGGTCTGATTATAAAACCATGTTTTTCTTATTGTCATGAAATCAATGAACAGATGAAACCAACATCTGTCTCTGTCTCTCTCTCTCTGTGTCTCTCTCTGTCTCTCTCTGTCTCTCTCTCTCTGTCTCTCTGTCTCTCTCTCTCTCTCTCTCTGTCTCTCTCTCTCTGTGTCTCTCTGTCTCTCTCTCTCTGTGTCTCTCTGTCTCTCTCTCTCTGTCTCTCTCTCTCTGTCTCTGTGTCTCTCTCTCTGTCTCTCTCTCTCTGTGTCTCTCTGTCTGTCTCTCTGTCTCTGTCTGTCTCTCTCTCTGTGTCTCTCTCTCTGTCTCTCTCTGTCTGTCTCTCTGTCTCTGTCTGTCTCTCTCTCTGTGTCTCTCTCTCTGTCTCTCTCTGTCTGTGTCTCTCTCTCTGTGTCTCTCTCTCTCTCTGTCTCTCTCTCTCTGTCTCTCTCTCTCTGTCTCTCTGTGTCTCTCTCTCTCTCTGTCTCTCTCTCTCTGTCTCTCTGTCTCTGTCTCTCTCTCTGTCTCTCTCTCTCTCTCTGTCTCTGTCTCTCTCTCTCTCTCTGTCTCTCTGTGGTTCCTCCCACTCTGTAGTTTAAACATTTTGACTTCCATCCAGGACTTCATGTTTCCACCTGTGGGTTTGTACGTGGCCGTCCTGCACACAGATGTAATATTTCCACATATGAAATACAGATATATACGTGCACATGGCCTATGTATGTAAAAATTATATGGGAACCTTTTAGAAATTGGAACAATTTCATGTGTTTACATATATGTCTATACAAACATGTCTGCTTATATTGTAGACATATATCCATCACAAACCCTGTTTATTATACTATTGTATAATATACAATTATAGAAGTATAAAAGATAGACATGTATGTTTAAAATCAATGAGAAATTAATTAAAAAATCATATATAAACATATATGTATATATGTATGTTGTTTTGATAAACCCTGGGTATTTAACATGTTAGAAACTTGTATCGTCACATATCAGAGGATGTATATATGTGATATTAATACATAGGGACATGTACGTCATGTTACATGTCTGCGTGGGCTGAGCTCAGCGCACTGCAGCTGAAGGAAAGACGATCATCTCAGCAGTTTGACACATGAGCTGCAAAACACTCACAACACAACGTTAGTGTTTCGGGTTCGAGTCCGCTGCTGGAGAGGAACCCATTAAACCTCAGTTCTGATCCGGTTCCAGAGGATTGTCTCGAGCTCTTCTGAGTGTCATTCTAGTTTAGTTTTTTTTTCTGTATATTTTTTGGGGCTTTTGTGCCTTTATTGGACAGGATAGTAGAGAGACAGGAAACGGGGAGGCAGAGAGAGGGGGGACGACATGCAGGGCGCCTGCTCAACACACTAGTTTTAATGTACTATCCTGGTCTGCAGTGGTTTTAACAGCACAAAGACCAGAGTCATACTGATATTAGTGGGAGGAGTGGTGAGCTGGCAGTTTACAGTGATGTTCAGTGTCAACACTCATTGAAGCCCATTGATGTTTGTGTTAAATCTCCATTTTTCTGTTGAATTAAATGTCAGACTAAGTTTAATCAAAGTTAAAAAAGAAAACTTTTATTTTTATTTATATGGACGCTGCAATCACGTTTTTTTTTTTTGCCAATACTGATACCGATCATCTATGAGTGAAATCAGCTGATACTGATCATTTTTGGCAGATGTTGTATGTTCTATCCGTCTCACATGCTTTGTAAAAAATACCACACGGCAGACATGTTGTTTTGTTTTAGGCGGGGCTAAACTACCCAGCATACAGCGCTGGGATTATCTGAGGCATTAGTGACTGAAACAGGGGGAATATGATACGTCAGGCTTCATGGACACACAATATTTGTTGACACATTGATTGTTGGTTTGAGTCTGAACGTGGGATTTGATGACAAGAAGAAAAACACAGAATATCATCAGGAGTCTAGTTTAAATGTCCAGCCGTACCCAGCCCTAGTTTGGATCAACACATTCAGTTTGAAATGGAAAAACAAAATCAATAAAACACATTGATCATGAATTAACAGCATATTTTCAGCCTGAGACCCAAACTGGGCCTCAGACCGGTGAAACTGGGTCCCAGGTGGTAAGAGGACCCACAAACCTACTTTAAGGTTTCAATCAGAATCTGTAATATTCTGTTTCAAGCATGTCTACCTCGATCAAACATTAAAGTCCATCAGCAGAGAGAGTTCAGTGGAAGACTTTGATCGGAGCATCAGTCAGTGACAGAAAAACAAGAATAACACCATGGACGCTGATCTGCAGGAGCTGAGACGTCACGAAGTAGAGACACACTGATCCAGTTCAAACCGTCCTGAACCTCTAACTAACACTACTGTCCTCAAACATTCAGGTCTGGAGCTGGTCCTCAGGTTTTCACTTGTACATCTACTGTGAAATACCACCTGCTAGCTGTTAACCAAAAGCCTGAAGACCCTGAGTTTCAGTTAATTATGCATTAAATATATTGTTCTCTACTGCACTCTACTCTGCTAATGCAACTCTCAGTCATAGAAAACTTAAAACAAAACTTTTTATCAAACTAAAGTTACATGATAACAAAAAATATAAAGATAGCATGCTAACAAGCCTGATAGCCATGCTATTACCGACAAGAGGGGTGAGGCATGCTAGCAATAGCTACTGGGTTAACAGATGTTAGCTTACAGATTATGTACGCAATGTTTTCTGGTGGTTTAAAGTTGTTAAATTGGCAGTGACTGTCCAATCACAGCTAATGTTGCATCCATGTCAGCTAACCTTTTAGCATATCGTGTATGTAGGCATCGTCTTTATCTTGAGAATTACTTAGCGAACGTGGCAACGTAATACAGACCTACAGACAAATATGGAGCTGAACACAAAGTTTGACACGTTAGCAACAGTAACTAAGGGGGTGGGGTTACAGTCAGTTCACTAATTTATGAAACAACAGGTCTTTAATTTCAAACAAAGGTTTAAAAAAAAAAAGCAGCTTCTCCTTTTTAACCAACACTCCTCAGTTTTACTGAAATCACAACTGTCAGATTTTATCAGAGGCGGCTAGCTTGCTAAATAAGCTAACGTTAGTTCTATGAGAAGATTGAAAACATTTCATAACATGATCTTGTTTAGCTTACATACGTGTTATGTATTATGTATGTTATATATTTTCACACAGTTTGTTACAAGAGAAAAGGCATGAACAGTAACTGATGAGTCCGGTTATCATAGCTCTACCTGGGGTAACGTCTCATAAATCAGGTGAAGATAAGACGCTAGCAGCAGCTGTTGTAAGTTCAAACTTAGCCTAGCTCAAAGGCACACGTTTGCTAAGTGGAGTTTTATCGTCACAAAATTAAATATGTTGCGAACAAACTGATTCTTACATAGAAATTAGTTGTTTTAAATATTCATACCCACTGACTGCAGGTGTAACTGTTCGCTAACTTACACAGCTCATGTTAGCTAACGTCTGACCCACACAGTGTAAAAGAGGTGATATGAGGTAGAGTCGACTTATGTGACCTGAAACTTGATAAACTAAGATTAAAATTAAATTAAGATTTTAAATTACATTTCACAAGAACAAAACAACGTAGGCAGTTAGCTTAGCATTATCAGATATACCCGTATGCTACCTCTGACAACAAATTTTTAAAAACATTTTAGGACATTTTTGGACGGTGGTACAGATGTTTTCTACCAACAAGTTAATGCTTCAGTCTTTATTAGCTAAGACATTTTTTATGTTTTAATGGTGCACCCCAATTTACACCAATACTGGTATGAAAATAATTGATTACGAACAGCAGGTGGAACCCCAGGTGTACCGCCGCTAACGTTAGCCTAAACTCTGATAGCATCGATGTTCCAGTTCTTCACTGAGCTTTTTCTAACAAAACCTGTAACCCCACAAAATAACGTAGTGATGCTTTGTAAGTCTTGGCCTTCTGAAAATAACACTAGGGTACTTCGTAGGTAGTAAGCTAGTTAGCTGCACATGCTAACATTAGAAGCTTAGAGCAGTTAAACACACTTGTTACAGTTCAGCTGTTTTATTTTTGGGCTTAAAAAGACCTGATGCTCCGAACTTTTACCACCAGAACACAATCTGTACATTATCAAAATAAAAGCATAATGAATTAACACTTTATTATTTTACTGTTATCTGTCACTGTTCATGGACTGTAATCCTGTAATCACAGATGATCTTTACTTCTGGAGTAAAGATCAGATGAAGATGAAGGTTCCACCTCATGGTGTTTCTGTTGATCTGTCTGGACGGAGTCTGATTTCATCTAAAAATGGTTTAAATGATCGTTTCCTGTCGCACTTCTCTGCGAGCTGTCAGTGTTTTATGTGCTAATCCTCCACCACTAACTCCTCGCCTGAAGACACAGCTGTTTGAAGTGCTAATCATCCTCTGCTAGCTGTTAGCCTTTAGCAGCTGGTGTTTGAAGTGCTAATGCAGGCAGAGAAGTGATGATTATTAATGTGAGTCCAGCTGCTGACGAGGTGGGAAAACATCTGGAACAAAGACTTCGCACAGAAAAAAATCAACTTCTATTGTAGGAAACAGAGTCGACGCCTTCTTCTGCCCGAGTGAACTCTGTATGAATCCTCCATCATTAAACACAGACAACACTGTCTTCCCTCTCTTTGATGCTAAAATTATCTAACGTTCTTATTTGGATCAATAATGTGGATATTTTAAGTTTAGCTACAGAAGTGCATCATATCCACTGAAGGAAAAAAACTCATGGTCTCATTTATTTAGTTTATTTTTCAGGGCTGATCAGAAAAGACAGAGCTGTAGCTGAGCTAGAGTTAGCCTCTTAGGCTAATTATTAAATCCTAAAAATAATGACCATAATTATGGATCTGTTTCTTGTTATTATGAGAAAACACAATGCGATCATTAAATTTCGAAATTAAATGTCATATTATTATAACTAGATAATTAACAATTTATGTGTCAATATTCCTGAGAAATGAATCAAAACATCTGTTAAATCTAAGAAAGCAAACTAATAATTATGAACTCCTCACATTTTTACTGCTACTGTGTACATGTGTGTAAAAATACTGCAGATGTATCTTTATATTTTATACTCTGTTTTATGCATTTCCAAGGATATTTCATTGAAATTCTATATTTTTATTGATGAATTAAGAAATAAGCTTGACCTTGTAATTATGAGACATACAGGGGATCATGTTATGATGTAATGAGATAATGTTTCTTTGGTGAAGGCAATGAGTCTGTTGTGTCTTTTCACATCACATCACATTATTAGACTCTTATTACGGAACAGAAAAGGGTTCCCCTTCACAATAAGACTCCCCTTATAAAGGACAATGAATGGTTTATTTATTATTTATTAATTAGTTTGTTTACACATGATAAATAATTTATTAGCTGTTATAACACATTAGATAAAAGGACAACAGTGACCTGTTTCCTGCCAGATAGTGGGGCCACATGTCTCTGTGTTTTCTCCTTCATCAGCGTCTGTAGCTGCTGCTTCATCATGTTTGTTCAGTTACTAACAATGAACCACCGTCAGCATCTTAATGGTCAGAAAGTTTGGCATACTAATAAATAATTGTGTTTTACACTTTACAACAAGGCTCCTTTCACCAGTTATAAATGTAAGTCATTAGTCAGACTAATGAGCAGTAAGCATTAACTTGATCTTGCTAAATAGTGAGCTGCATCAGTGTATGAAAACTGTGTTATAACTTGTTTATTCATGATTTATAAAGTGTTAACTACCGAATTAATAACCTCATTATAAACCATTTATAAATCCTTAATAAGGGTCGTCTTATTGTGAAGTGGTGCCCAGAAAAGTATCTGCAACTGTTCTGGAGACTGACAGTTTTTTCAGAGTGATGATTTTGTGTTTTTCTTTGTCGTATATGACAGTGAACTGAAATCAGAAATCACAACAAACTGTGGATGCTCTTTGTTTTTTTCACTTTTTAAAAATATATGAATGAAATGATTAATCAACAAAGTAATAATGGTTCATAATGGTTAGTTACAGTGCTAGTTTTGCCCTCTGTGAAATGTTATTGTCTCATCAGTATTCATCACTGCGTCTCTGGTGGTTTGGCTCCTTCCTTCAGACACACTGTGATTTTATTGGTCTGTCTGCTGTGTGAGGTCATTCACTGTAAAATCAAAGGCACTTTTATTTTTTAATCTTTATGGATGAGACGTGTCAAACTGCCAGCTCGTTAATATTCAGCAGGAAACAAAGAGCTTGTTGGTTTTCTACCTCTCATTGTTCTAACATGATGATTGATGAGATGCATGAAAAGTGATTTACTGATCAGACTCATTTATTCTTGTCAAACCACTGAAGCATCAGGCCCTGAGGAGAGACCATCCCTGTTCTCAGTATTAATTCATGTCATATTCATAAATCACATTATACATCATATTATTAGCTGGTGTGTTTATACATCTATAAACGGCATGTATCTACTACATGCTGTTAAAACTGTTCAGTTTTCTGCTGTTTTCATACTGTTCACATTTTGCTGCTGCCACAAAGAACAATAAAGTTTGATTAAAAGCTTTACAAGCTCTGAAGCTGCAGCTCTCAGTTTAATGACGAGCAGTTATTGTCCAAGGAGATCCAAGGTGATGCGCTGGCAGCAGCCTCAGATGATCACTGTGATAGACGGATTATTAGAGTGAGGCACTTCACTCTGTCACTGTCCCTGTACAGGCGAAATACTACAGTGAATACTACAGTGAATACTACAGTGAATACTACAGCACCAGGCGAAATACTACAGTGAATACTACAGTGAATACTACAGTACTACAGTGAATACTACAGTGAATACTTAATACGACAGGTAAACCGCGGTCTAGGAAGTGCCACACCTTCGTAGACCTCTGAATTGGGACACAGGTCCTGGTTCTGGTTCATCCAGACAGATCAACAGATCGGCACCGTGATACGTTCCCTTCATCTCCTTCCTGCTGACGGTGTTTTCCTGCTTCAGAAAATCACCAAGGAGACTCTCTCACCCGTTCACCCGGCAACTAAAAACACTAATCACACAAATTCTCATCCCTTCACTGATGAAGCTAAAAACAGAAACTTGAACCGTCTCAGTGCCTCGTTACAAAGACTTGATCCTCTGGCTCCACCCCTTCAGCTAACCACAGCTACAATTCAACATGAGCAGCAACCACATAATGTTTATGGCAACAGGCAGTGAGACCTTTCCTCCATTGATAAGACAAACTACAGATCGTTATTCAAGTCCCTAGGAAATAAAAGAGCGTTGAGCAGGATATTCAAACAGCAGCACAGAGCAGAGAGAAGAGCTAAGCAGGTTAAACCGCAGGAGGTAACAGTAGAGCGCAGCAGAACACAGAGGAGTCGGGTACCTGCAGGTTCTTCCTCCACACATTCACGGCGGCGAAGGCAAGCTGCATCTGTTTCCTTCGAGCGTCTTTGTGCCGTTTGTAGGCGATCTCGATGAAGATGAGGAAGATCCCGGCAACGATGCCACCGGCAACCAGCATGAACACACCTGAGGCGGACAGGTGGTGTCAGGTGAAGTTAATCCGAAAACATCATCATCATCATCACCATCACCATCATACAGTGTTTATTCAAGCATCAATCCATAGAGGGGCGTATTCAGGGTCCGGTCAGTTTCTTACCTGCCATGTTCTCAAAGGTGAGGGTAGCGGGAGCGTTGCTCCTGGAGTCACACTCCTGGTATCGAACCCACGTCTTGTCTAAATCCTCCATGAAGCCGTTCTCATGAGAGCTGAGGAGAGGCAATGAAGTTTATTCCAGCGAGTCTGGAGTTAGATATGGAGCAGTGACGCCTGATCAGGATCAGAGCACCAGCAGAACATCAGCAGGGTAAGAAGGAAGATGGGTAATCATGGGGTATCAGCAGGGTACTAGATGGGCATCAGTAGGTAGGTTGAAAGTAGGATCAAGAGCATGAGAAGGGTAAAAACAGAATACCAGCAGGGTATCAGGGAGATATCAGAAAGGTATCATCAGGGTATCAGAGAGATATCAGGGTATCATCAGGGTATCAGGGAGATATCAGAAAGGTATCATCAGGGTATCAGGGAGATATCACTGAAGTATCATCAGGGTATCAGGGAGATATCAGAAAGGTATCATCAGGGTATCAGAGAGATATCAGAAAGGTATCATCAGGGTATCAGAGAGATATCACTGAAGTATCATCAGGGTATCAGAGATATCTCCGATTGGGTATCAGAGTTATTAGTCATTGAGGTTCCTGTTCCTTGTCACTAGGGTGTTTCTTTACCTGAGAATAGCAAGAGACACATTCTGTTTCCATGGACTGTCTTTCCTCATTCCAATCCCAAATCCAGAGCGGAAGAAAAGCTCTCCTGTCGTCACCAGATCGCACTTTTGCGAGGCCTCGAACTCCAACACAGCGCTGTCCCAGATGAAGGCATGAAGCTTACTACAGGGGGAGGGAGGGAGGAAACATTAGGTATGTGGGAGGTGGAGTTCAGTAGAAGCAGCTGGACCAGCCCACAGTACGACAGGTACATTCACATTACACCTGTGAGGTACAGCGACTGATTGCTAACTGTATAAACAGCCTACTTGTCTCTGACGGCCTGGATGGCCTCAGCAGCGCTCTCGTAGTTGTGTTTCTCCATGTGCCGGTACATGGTGCTCAGCTCCACCTGCCGTCTGAAGTAGATATCCACCGAGCTCTGCTTCACTGTGGCGTAGATGAACTTATCTGATGGGTTACGCAGCTAAAAACAGCAGAGTACAGCACAGAGCACATGTCAGAAATCAACTCAAACCTACTGTTGACAGTGTGCGACCATGTCCATTTATCAGTGTTAAGCCAAAGAAGTAGCTTATTTCTTGGAGTTGATGAAACAGGGTCATGACTAGTGATGGTACTGAAACCTGGTATTAAACAGGCCCCAGGGGTTAAATTCACAAAGACTGGAGTATTGATAAGCTCCAACGTTATCGGTTCTGCTCTTGGTATTTGAGAAATCAACCCTCTGAGGTTGGTGAATGTTTCTATTGATATCTTTGTTTTAACACAGCATAAAAATAAAATCTGCAGACTCTCAACTTTCCATTTCATACTCATACTTTCATAAACTCATAGTCGGAACTAGAAGGTGTCTGAGCAGTAAAGTAACAGCACTTTGCATTTTAGACTATTTTACTCACATGTTGCATATTTTGATGAACCCTAAGACTTTGGAAACTAAACAATTCATCCACATCAGTAAAGATTAAAGGTAAAAAGAGATTTGAAAGATTTCAAATTTTAAATTTTCAGCATTTGGGCCAAATGATCTCTTTGCACATGCCATGCTCTCGGTCAAAAAGGGGCGTCTTTACAGAAAGAGCTGAGATAATTCTGAACATTGTGACTCAAAACACTTGGGTATTATGTTAATATTCAAGTGTGTTTTTAAGAATGAGCTTAAGAAGTAATGTAGAAAGCTAGAAAACAGCCTTAGACCTCGGAGGGTTAAGAAAACAGATTTCGTTTGTTATTGCGACATAAAAGTGTTGATGTTTATCGAGTACATATGAGAAAATAATAATAATAATGTTAACTCTGTTCTTAATTTGTTTGTTTTTTCTTGTGAATAACAATCTTACTGTATTTATGCTTATCCTCAGTCAGCAGTTTTAAATATGATTCATCACCCCCCCCCCACTCTGGCCCCAGAAAAACCTTCAACTATGGTCGCTGTGTAGCTAACTTCAGGTTTGTCAGAATAGAGCTGCCGATGAGCAGTTTGTTTCTCAGTGGGTGTGTCACTGAGTGGGGACAACCTGTTAGAAAGGTGAACAGGTTGATGGTGAACCATGGGCTTTGGCTTAGGACTATAAAGGTCTCACCCTGGGGTCATTGATGCCAGTGATGCGCTCCTCAGGCCGGTCCAGCACCAGGAAGGCTGCCAGGTTGGCAGTATATGAAGCTACGATGATCATAGCGAATCCTGCCCACACCATTCCCAGAATCCTCGCTGAGAAACTCCTGGGAGCTCCTGAACACAACGCAGAGAGGTGTTGTTGTTAGAGGAGGGGGGGGGTGAATGGGGGGGGGGGGGGGGTCAGACTGGAGGATGCTCCTCACCTTCTCCTATCCCAGAGTTCAGTAGTACTCCCCATGAGAACCACATGGCAGAGGACAGGGTGAGGGCGTCTTCTTCTTCTTCTTCACTGTTCACTTTAAACCTTCCAAACGGGCTGCGCACACACACACACACACACACACACACACACACACACACACACACACACACAGTACACTATACTGCATCACACTGTGTCACATTATATTGTCTCTTGTTGTATCACACTGTAACATATGTTGTGTTGTTGTTGTGTTGTTGATGTTGTTGTTGTGTGTTTACCTGAACCGGTCTAATAGGTAAAGCATCACTGCCACCACATGGACCGACAGACCGACTAACAGCCACAGTGTGCTCTGGAACGGCTGCATGAATGAGTCCAGAGTGCTGCGAGGGATTTCCTGAACACACAAACAACACACACAGTGTAACACACACACCCATCATCAACATCACTATCATCACTATCATCATCATCACCATCATCACTATCATCATCATCACCATCATCATCATCATCACTATCATCACCATCACTATCATCACTATCATCATCATCATCACTATCATCACCATCACTATCATCACTATCATCATCATCATCATCATCACTATCATCACTATCATCATCATCACCATCATCATCACTATCATCACCATCATCACCATCAACATCACTATCATCATCATCACCATCATCATCATCATCATCATCATCACTATCATCACTATCATCATCATCACCATCATCATCACTATCATCACCATCATCACCATCATCACCATCATCACTATCATCACCATCACCACCATCATCACTATCATCATCATCACCATCATCATCATCATCACTATCATCACCATCATCACTATCATCACCATCATCATCACTATCATCACTATCATCATCATCATCATCATCACCACCACCATCATCATCATCACCATCATCACTATCATCACCATCATCACCATCACCACCATCATCATCACTATCATCACTATCATCATCATCACCATCATCATCATCATCACTATCATCACCATCATCACTATCATCACCATCATCATCACTATCATCACTATCATCATCATCACCATCATCATCATCATCACTATCATCACCATCATCACTATCATCACCATCATCATCACTATCATCACTATCATCATCATCATCATCATCACCATCACCACCACCATCATCATCATCACCATCATCATCATCACCATCATCACTATCATCACTATCATCATCATCACCATCATCATCATCATCATCACTATCATCATCATCATCACCATCACTATCATCATCATCATCACCATCACTATCATCATCATCATCACCACCATCACCATCATCACTATCATCACTATCATCATCATCACCACCACCTTCATCATCATCACTATCATCATCATCATCATCACCATCATCATCACCATCATCACCATCATCACCACCATCATCATCACCACCATCATCATCACTATCATCATCATCATCATCATCACCATCATCACCACCATCATCATCACCACCATCATCATCACTATCATCATCATCATCATCACCATCATCATCACCACCATCATCATCACCACCATCATCATCATCACCATCATCACCATCATCATCACCATCATCACCATCATCAACATCATCACCACCATCATCATCACCACCATCATCATCATCACCATCATCACCATCATCACCATCATCACCATCATCATCACCATCATCACCATCATCATCATCATCATCATCATCATCATCACCATCATCATCATCATCACCATCACCATCATCATCACCATCATCATCACCATCATCACCACCATCATCACCACCATCATCATCATCATCACCATCACCATCATCACCATCATCACCACCATCATCATCACCACCATCATCATCATCATCATCACCATCATCACCATCATCATCATCATCACTATCATCATCATCACCATCATCATCATCACCATCATCACCACCATCATCATCACCACCATCATCATCATCATCACCATCATCACCATCATCATCACTATCATCATCATCACTATCATCATCATCATCATCATCATCACCATCATCACCATCATCATCACCATCATCATCACCATCATCACCACCATCATCATCACCATCACCATCATCACCATCATCACCACCATCATCATCACCACCATCATCATCACCATCACCATCATCACCATCATCATCACCATCATCATCACCACCATCATCATCATCATCATCATCACCATCATCATCACCATCACTATCATCATCATCATCATCACTATCATCACCATCACCATCATCATAGTAGTCACGGTAACAGCATGAAATCCTGATCAGCAGAGGCTCCAGACCTGAACCTGGATCAGACGTGTCAAAGTGGATTCATGGAACCTGTCGTCCTGGTTTCTGCTGCTGTGAACTGGGTCACTCTGACCTGAAACATCCCAACATATCCTCCATACTCCATCACACAGAGAATCCTGCTCTGGCCCCCCCACAGACACTGGAGCTCAGCATCATGGACCAGAACCAGAACCAGAACCAGAGACCACACCAGTGTCAGCTCACCTTCTTGACGAGGATGGTGAGCCCCTGGTATTTGAAGGGTTTGGAAAACTCGATGTACTGAGCGCGCTCATTGTTGATGGTGAGGGGGGCGACGATC
>BDMU01000148.1:195000-232500 GCA_002217815.1 Seriola quinqueradiata
AACCTTTATTTTTTCCTGAGGCTACTGGAAACAGCTAGCTAATATTTGTTACTTCAACTACTGACAGTTAGCATTGTTAACATTCCCGACCAAAACCACTAGGTGCAGCTAGCTAACATTAGCTACTACAGTAACATTAGCCATTTTCTCCCAGAAACTAACATTTTCTCTGAACCTGGGAGTATAATAAATGAAAATTTAGCCAATCTACAAACTATGGTTATATGTGTTTTGTTATTAACTGGACCTTTCAGTTTGGTAACACCTCTCCCTAAAACTAAAGGGTTCAACAAGCTAGCTTTCCTCCCTGAACCAACTGTTACACTGAAACAAATGAGCACACGTAGCCTACTGTAGCATTCCTAATTAAAATAAACCGACAGTGCAGACCCCCTTCCCAATCAGCTAGCTTAGCTAAACCAAATTAATTATGAATCTATTTAAACACTGATGGTTATGGACAGCTTTCCTGATTGAAATGAATGTGTTCTGCTGCAGCAGACCTTATTATCTCCATTGAGGAATGCTAACAATGTTAGCAGGCTGCTGTTTAGTTAGCCAAAGCACCAAATGCAGAAACTTTTTCCTCATAATGTGACAAGTGTCTGGTGAAGAAAAACAACATCAAAATCCATAATGTCACAGTGCAGCTTCATAGGTTTCTTTTTAGGGACTCGTTTCAGCAGGTAAAGGAGGTGGACACAATAACAGGAACACCTGTACAATCTAATGCAATCCAACACAACAGCTCTGTAGCACTAACAACCTCTTAATGTTCAGTTTTCATCAACAAACAGAGCCGTTGACGAACTGTATTATTCTTCAGCCACAGCTGATCATGTTGTTCTGTTCACCCCCAGTTTATAACCCAACATAAAGATGCCCAGAAACATGTTGAGAAGTTTGGAGTGAGGTTTGTGAGCTAACTCCTCACTGTATTATCTCAGCTCGTCGAATGATCTAATTAACCAGGTCTTTACTTGGATTTCATTTCAAAGAGTAGTTTTATATTTACATGAAATCATGGAGCCAAAGTGAAACCAAAACCTCCGGGTTGTGTTCGGTCAGAATGTCGTGTTACTGGCTTCGTGTGTTTAGATAAGGACGGTCGTTTTTAGTTTGGAAAACATCCAGTTATATAATATTTATATTATATAACTGGAGCCTTTAACGATTTTAACCATTTCCTGTATGTTAGCTGGCTAAACGTCATGGCTGGACAGAAGAAGCGAGTCCCTGAGCAAGTCCAGGGATCCCGGTAACAGCAGGATGGAGAGGACTGAACGCAGAGATTAGAGATTACAATTAAAATGTTGAAAGAATGAATTCAGACGAGAATGTTGGTGATTTTTATGAACATGGATGAAACCACGTTACGATGACACAAGTACCGCACGCTGCTGTGCCGATATTGTTCTTCACTCAAGGTCAAATGGCTGGATTTAGATCATGGAGTCATTCAAATCTAAAGGGTTCATCATTATTTTTATGGAAATGTGGCAGGACACATTTCTAAGGTAAACTCTAAGGAATATTTTCATGATCCCTCTGCGGTCGTGGTGCTCTCTCTGGATAAGAGATGAAATAGAAATGTGAATGTTAAGACTTTGTGGGTTAATGTCAAAAGAAAAAGGCTTTAATCTGAAACAGTTCCCCTAAAAAGAAACCTCAAACCTCCCCTGACAGAGACAAAACAGCTGAGGATTATTTTCAGAGTGCAGTCCTGCTACGCTTTCAAGACAATGATGGATCATTTTTGACACATCTGGAGTCCGGGTGAGACGGGGATGTGTAGAAAAATAACACATCATTTTTAAGAGTGCAGCAGCTGGCTGGTGAGGATGTTTTCTCAAATAAAACGCCACAGCAACAGAGTGGGGAGCCGATTACCCAGCAGCCAGAGAGACCGACTGAATATCCAGGATATACTGGATGGTCTGGTTTTTACTGCCCTCAGTTCAACCACAGTCACAGCTTTTACTTCACTGCTGAGCATTTCATCTCCATCAGTTCATCCATCAGCTGCTGATTGAAAATGCTCAGCAGTGATTGCACGTAGTTTTGTGGTTAACGGTCTAAAACATTTAAAGTAATACTCCACGTCAGAATTAACCCTCTGGAGTCAGAGTCGATCTTTACAACTGTTCTTCCTGCACATGCACGCTCTCCTTTTTTCTGCACAAACTCTAGATCCTTCTTCTGTGTAGTGTTAAATAGTGTTAAAAAAGACCAGAGGAGGTTATAAAATTCAACAAATCTTGAGTTCTAACCATCAGAATATGATCACAGAACAGGTGAAGGTTGGAAAAAATGTAGTTTCATGTTTATACAAACAGCTGAACATGGAAGAAATAAAGCTCTGAAGTTACAGTCTGTTCATGCTTATATGTAATCTGTTTACATTATGTGCTCATCTGGCTGACTGAGTAATCAGCTGACTCAATAAACTCCGCCCCCACACTCCGTGTTGCAGTGGTCTGGGCCTCTATTGACCAATGGTGGAAAGGACAGAGCATCAAGCAGGAAACAGGAAGCAGCGGCGGCATCTTACCAGTGTTCGTTCAGACATACGTCACGGAAACTGCAGCGACACAAGCTCTTTATCAAGCCCCACCCCGCCACCACCACCACCACCCCCCCGCCCCATCAAACCCGCATAAAGCCCCCCCCACCCCCCTCCCCCACACAGCAGCACATGTTATTGGCTTGTCTACTGCGAGAACGGGCAGACGGGCAGGCGGACGACACACACTATAGAAAATGAAACAAACAAAAAGATGTTAGACACATTTAAGGTCACACAGTTACAATGAGCCGGAAAAGAAAGCAGTGGTTAGGAACCTTTAAACATGTCTGTTTGTTTTTTTATGTTTAAACGTTCAACCAGCGTCAGAAGAAACCAGAGAGAGAAACACACCAGGACGCTGAGAAGCTAACTGACTGTAAGGAGGATTAGCTTCCTTCACCAGAGACCTACAGCTCTACCAGAGAGAGAGACAGAGAGAGAGGCAGAGAGCAGCCATGTTTCCATCCAGTTATATTAAAGCCCATGATGATGATCACTAAAACAGCTGATGCTCTCAAATGGAAAGAACCACTGCACAACAACACCTGAGAACAGCAGTGAAAAGTACGCTGAATTAGTTATTAGCACTTCCTGTTTGCAGTGTAGCCATGAATATTCAGACACCTATTACTGGATCCCTGAAGGAAACTTAAAAACTGAAGGATAATTTGTGTTTCGTGTCTGTGTGTTGAGATCTGACCGAGTTATGACTCTGAGAAAAATATCGAACACTAAGGGTTTTAAAGCACCTTGATATCCAACATGAGCTGAAACTGAATAACTCTCACGACACCCTAACACCCATCAACAACCTTCGAATGCCAAAGCAAACACACAATAATGTTTTAAAACCTGTTCACTGTAGTAAAGCCTCAATAAGCCAAAAACCTCACAAATAAAACCTAATTAAAAATAATAACATATTACTTTCTTTTAATTTGTCTCTTCCTGGCTTTTTTTTTTTTTTTTTAATCCGACCAATTACATCACCAGGCAGAGGCTAATTAGCATGAAGCTAACAGTGGTATTGTAGTTTAATATTGTTCCTGCTGAAAAAACAGAAACTCATATTAGTAACCCTGAACGAGCAGAAACCAGTCCTCATCCTGTCAGCGGACTCCACCTGCTGACAGGTGCATTGTGGGTTCTCTAGTACTGAGCTGTGACAAGGTGCAGAGGGAGTGCTCGTTTCGTGACAGGGGACATCCGGCTGGGCTCCGCAGAATCTGCTTTAGGGCCAGACAACAGCTCCTGCTGCTAGAAGTACTCACAGTATCATGACTGCTGCAAACCCCAATTCCAGACACCCTAGCAACCACCTAGCAACATCTTAACAACCTCCAACAGCACGGTACCGACCCTAGCAAGTAACACCCCAAATACAGGAGAAAAGAAGCAGTCCACCAAATACCTGGTAACCTGTTACCCTGGTAACCACCCAAGTAACCACCTAATATCACCACTGCAACCACATGTGTTGAATAAATCCTGACAACAGGAACATTCAGCTCATGTTCCCATCAAGCAAATTAATTATCACATATTTATTTACAGTAACTGTTGAATCAGAATTTGTATTTTGTCTTAAAATTGTTATTCTCGTTATTTTCTTATTTCTAATAGAATAAATGCAGGACTGTTTCTTCTCTCCACGTAGTTTTATTGTTTCTTTAGTTACTTTCTCTTCTACTTGCTATTATCAGATGTATTTCGTAGCTGTGCTCACTGCAGAGGGAACTCATGCACTGTGAACTGTGTCAGAAACTGAAACTGGTTTTAAACTGCTGTGTCTGAATTCTGTTCAGCTTCACTACTTCAAACCTGCCGGTGCAAATATAGAAACAAAGAAATAAAGTCGAGTGAAGTCTAATAACAGCTCCTGAAGACTTTGATCTATTTCTGTCTGCAGGTGACAGCAGCTTGTGGTTCAGTGTCTTTTTGCAGCCTGTTTTAGTCTCTCCAGCGTCACTAATGGAAAGTTGAATGTTGGTGTCTACTAAGAATTAGGCAGAGACTTGGATGGAAGCAGAGCTGAGAGACAGAAACTCCCAGAGGGGAGGAGGGAGTGAGGCAGAGGTGTGAAGAGCATTAGTGAGGAAGAGGAGGAGGAAGGGGTTGACCTACCATCTGGAGCTTCACTCAGTGCTTTGCCGGTCATCTCTCTTTCTCCGACCAGCCAGACGTAACCAGAGCCGGTCATGTTGAGCTGCCGGGCGGCTTTATACACTGCTGCAGCTTCGTCCTCACTGCAAACACAAAAACACACACAGAACACAAAACAATGATGTCAGGCTTTCGAGAGAGGCAGTCAGCGCCAACCACAACGAAGGATTAGAGGAAGTGTGGCTTAATTTAAAAAAAAACATGAAACATTTGTAGACGCAGCACGCCGTTATATATCAGGAGAGTCATGTGTGTGACGCACTATGTCGCTGGTCAACGAGTGTTTCCCAGTCTCAGCAGAGCAGTGAAGGGACGTACTAGTGATGTGTTGGGTTTTATGAATACAAGGCAGACCTAAAGACTTAGACAGCAACCGGCAACAACAAAAAGCTCCTATCCTCCTATCATTGGCTAATCGCAGTGAGAGACCTTCAATGAAAGGAGCTTTTAAAGATTATTGTTTATAATCACATATTTTCACCAAAATTCAACTGAATGTATGAATTGTCGGCCCACTTGTCGGCCCACTTGCAATCATTTCGCAGCCCACCAGTGGGCCGCAGGTTGGGAGCCGCTGCTGTAGGTGTTTCAGTACAGCATACAGTACCTCCTGGTAACCCTTACGTAAAACCTAACATCCTCATAGAATAAGCACAGGAAACACCAGATACTCCCTGACGAACATCTAGCAACATCCTAACAAGCCCTCAACCAGGTAATATTTGACAACACTTCACAATATGCTAGCAACCACCCAGACCCCATAGCAACCACCTAGCAGCACCGTGACAAAGTCCCCATAGCAACCACCTAACAACACTTTAGTTACTACCTAAGAACATGGGTTTGAGAGTCTGAGACTCATTAAAAGTATGCTGAGTTAATTATTAGCAGCTCCTGTCTGCAGTGTATCGTGAATGTTCAGACAACTATCACTGAATCAATGTGATACCGAAGGAAACTTAAAAACAGAAGGATTTTCAGGTAAGTTCTGCAGTTACACAAGTTTGTTTCTATTGTGTCATAGCAGGTTTATGGACGGTTACATACAATAAGAATAGAGATAATGAAGGTTGAGAAGGTTGTTCTTGCGTGTTTAACCCAAATACCCAATGAAATGCCCAGAAACAACCCTGGAAACCGCCTGGCAACCAGAGGTAATGATATCCTGAAAGTGTAAGTCACACTAACTACAATCTGACTAGAATCACTTCGTAACACCCTGAAAACACCCACATAGAAACCTTTGCAGCCAACTTCCAGCACAGAGGCAATTACTCCAGATACCCATCTGGTAAACACCTACAAACACCCCCCCCAGGACAAAACTCTCCAGGGTTTCTAAAGGTGTTAAAATTCATATTCTGATACTGAATTAAATCTATTAGTGTCTATTTTACTTCTGAAGTCTTCACATTTAGAGTTCGTGGACATGCTGCTGGACTTCATAAAAACAGAGTAAATTCAACGATCAATGGTTGAGAGGACGCGTTTCGTGTTGTTCTTGCATGTTTAAACCAAACGTCCAATGAAATGCCCAGAAACAACCCTGGAAACAACCTGGCAACCAACCAAGACCTTTGTTGTACAAACCTGGCAGAGAGGATGATGACTCGAGCCTCCAGGTCTCTAGCCTCCAGCAGCAGAGCTGTCAGGTTGGTGTCCTGGCTGAACAGCAGCACCTTTTCCGCCTGAAGGAACAGACCAGGACCAGGTGACAGCAGGGCGACAGGGCAGCAGGGCGACAGGTGACCGCAGGGCGACAGGTGACAGCAGGGCGACAGGTGACCGCAGGGCGACAGGTGACCGCAGGGCGACAGGTGACAGCAGGGTGACAGGTGACAGCAGGGCGACAGGTGACGCAGGGCCATGACGAGCAGGGTGACAGGTGACAGAGGGCGACAGGTGACAGCAGGCAGAACAAAACACCACAGAACACATCATAGGACAGGCATCGTTAGCTTAGAACCACAAAGATCCTGCCCCCCCCCCCCCCTGACCCCAGCCTCGACCATGCTCCCTCTCACCCACGCTACCATGGGAGGAGGGGGGCGGAGCCAAAAAAATGGAGACAAAAAGTGTTGAAGATCTGCTGAACTGAAAGAAAACTGAAAGTCGAAGCTTGGAAACAAAGGAGGAGGAGGTAGGGCGGGGGGGGGGGGCAAAAAGTTGTGCGTGGTGTTGTGGCACATGCAAACTGAGACGCTTTCAAGACTCCAACCAACCAACCAATCAGGGGCGTGCATGTTAGAGAGCGCTGATGCAACCGCAAATTAAAAAAAAGATTCGAGTGAAGAGAAGGGAGAGGGGGAGGAGGAGGGGGGAGGCAGGGAGTACAGGAGCAGGAGGTGGGATGGGTGGTGGGGGGTCATGTCCCCAAAAGAAAAAAGAAAAGGTTTGATGTTGCAGGACTGAGAGGAGGATCCTGGTGGGCGGCGTTCCTCAGATCTGCAGACAGAGCCAAGCCTCAGCCTGGCTGCATGCAACCCTTCACATGGAGAAAACTCAGGGGTGGGGGTGGGGGTGGGGGAGAGGAAGAGGAAGAGGAAGGGCGTCTCTCCTGCGAGTGTGAACCCATTCCCGGTGTGACGGACTCATGAAAAATCAAAACAAAGAAAAGAGATGGTGGAGAAAAAGACGTGCCACCAGGATAAGAGTCTATCTCTGGAGCCGGGTTGGATTCTGGGTGGGCGGGGCTGACTGGTGTTTGGCTACTACCGGGCGAGCTCAGAGATTGGTTGGGCGGCGTGCATCATGTGACCATGCAAGTTTATACCTTGGGTGTTCTCCTGAAGTCAAAGTTCTGTTGGTCGAGGTTTTCATAGTTCCTGTTTTTAGTCTGATGGTAATGGTCACAGAGAAAATATGCAGACACAGAAGAAGATTATAGACAGTCAGAGGAAATGATGTCACAACATCCAACAAGTGATTCAGTCAGGAGGCGGGAGGGACAAACACAAGACTGCCTGTCCACCTGTCTGTCTGTTCACCTGTCTGTCTGTTCACCTGTCTGTCCACCTGTCTTTCTTTCACCTGTCTGTCCACCTGTCTTTCTGTTCACCTGTCTGTCCACCTGTCTTTCTGTTCACCTGTCTGTTCACCTGTCAGTCCACCTGTCTTTCTGCTCACCTGTCTGTCTGTCCACCTGTCTGTCCAACATGAAATACAATAATATAATTATTTAAAAATAATAAAATCATAGATCATGGTTTTAAATTTCCATCTCCTCACTCAGGTCCAACAACAGCTGTCCACTGCTGAGACACAAACACCTGTAAGCAGAGGACAGACAGGTAGACCAGGTGTACAGTGAGCTCAGTGAAGACGACCTCCGTCATAAACCAGGTCAGTGAAGTCTGACTCCCTGTGATGTTGAGCCGCTGTGGCGGCGGAGCGTCCCATTAGTCCTCAACTCAATCCGCTCCAAATGTTAATCTCATTAAATTTACATCCAGTCCCCGAACACACACACACGCACGCACGCACGCACGCACGCACGCACACACACACACACACACACCACACGCTCCTTTTATAAAGCGTTTCTTGTCTTTTTCAGGACGAAGTCTCTGGGCTGAAGCTGTGACTGTAAAGTCTGTGTTTGGATGGTGTGAGGTCACACAACTGAGGTATATGTTAAAGATAACTTTTGTCTTTTTGTTTTTGTGTCGGCCACATTTATTTATATTATATTATTATATATCATTATATTTATTTAGTCAGAGCTGGAGGCCATTTTGTTTTCGGGATGTCTGCACAGACAAGGTCACAGTGACCTCTCAAAACGTGGCCGTGACCTTGTGAACACAATATCTCAGTAACACCTTGACAGAACTTCAAATTTGGCACAAAAATTCACCCGGACTCAAACACGAACTGATGAGATTTTGGTAGAAAAAGGTAAGAGGTCAAAGGTCACAGTGACCTCAGAAAAAGCGGTTTAGGGGCTGTGAACACGACATCTCTGTAAAGCCTTGAGGGAATTTCTTCAAAATTGGTAAAAAGTTCACCTGGACTCAAGGACGAACTGATTAGATTAGGTCAAAAGTCAAAGGTCAAGGTCAGTTGTTGTTGTTGTTGTTGTTGTTGTTGTCATGTAGTTTAATTTTATCACTATCTCTTTATTCCAGACTGAACGTGTCAAACAGCCTGAAACAAACTGCTAATAAAGATGCTGCAGCCGTGTTTCACTTCATGTTGACTGGACGTGACGATTGTCTCATATTTTGATGCTTGTTAGCGTCATAAAATAATTACACGATGGTGAAACAGTTGAAACATCTCAAACTAAATTCAACATGTAAATTCTCTTCAACAGGACACAGGGAGAGACATGCTACAAAGCCTCGCGGCCGGAATCAAACTGGGGACGTTGCATGGCGGGTGTTTCAACCCCTAAAACCCTCTCAGTCTCACCACTAGTTTACTGCTAGTGACTGAGCTAAGCTAACAAGAGCGTTACCAAGCCTGTTAGCTCTGATAGCTTTATTTTTTCAATGACTTTAAATCGAACAAAGTTATTTAAAGTATCAATAAGTGTCAGAGAAAATAAACAGAAGACAAAATAGAGAATCTCAGAGAACTCTTGTGGTTTGTTAGCAATAGCACGGCTGACTAGCATATTAGCTAGTTAGCTCCCCAGCTACACTTTAGTAGTCACTGACTCTGGGGGAGTTGCTAAAAAGAAGTAGCGAGCCAGGCTAATGTTCCAGTTGGTGATTTGAGGGGAAGGGGATGCTAACAGGAAGTAGCGAGCCAGGCTAATGTTCCAGTTGGTGATTTGAGGGGAAGGGGATGCTAACAGGAAGTAGCGAGCCAGGCTAATGTATTGTAGGAATCTTCAGAGCGGCTTCTGTTTCCTGAAGTAGTGAAGTAGCCGTTGTTAAGAGTTAAATGTTTGCCTTGCGAGCTTTGATTTCCATCACTACGGCAACACATTAGTATGTATACAGACGCCATAGCGTCGCTTCAGCCGTTGCTGCTTAAAGTCCCTAATTACAATGTGAGAGTGGGATCACGCACTTAGAAGGTTTTTAATGTGAAATGCTTCACATCCTGAGTGTCGGTCTCTTTTATCTTCTTTATGGTGCCGTTTTTAGAGGTCGACATGACTGACGTCAGAGCTGAGGAACCGTACACTTTATTTGTTTCTCCATGTTGTCTGAGCACAGGCTGCAGAGGAGAAGCTCCAGTGTGTTCAACATGACTCCACACTGTGTTTCAGCCTGTGAGCTGCTGTGATATTTATCATCATTACATTATGGATCACATGAGATAGAAACACAGCTGCAGCTCTGTTCACCTACTTTAACTAATGTGCTGTAATATTCATGTCTGCTGCCGACTCTCTGCAGCTCTCCTCCAATATTCCTGACGCTGTTTGACTCTAACTGTGAGATCATTTAAACTTCTCGAAACTTCAACTCCGCCATTCTGAAAACTGTTGCTGCTTCCTCCTTCATGCTGTGAACTCTTCTTCTACTACTTTTTCATTCCTCCGCGCCGCCATATTGTATTTGAGAACAATATGCCTCCGTCCGTCCGTCTCAGTCTCGCGGACACGATATCTCCGTAACGCCGTGATGGAACTTCTTCAAATTTGGTAAAAGCGTTCACCTGGACCCAACGACAAACTGATTAGACTTTAGTGGCTAAAGGTCAAGGGTCAAAGGTTGAGGTGTCAGTGTCCTCATAAAACACTTTTTAGCCATTACTCAAGACTTTCACAGAGATGGTTGATATTTTACACGACTCTGGTGGAGGAGGTCATTTTAAACGTCTCAAAGTCCATGTCTCGTCACATGGCGGTATCCTGACACTGAAGTCATTTACTGAGCTGCCACTTCCTGCGGGAAACATTTTCACACTCTGATGCTCAGATCAGTTCTGACTGGACTCTGTGTGTCCGTCCGCTGACGTGTGGACAGACAGACAGTCAGACAGACAGGTGGTTCAACAGTGAGGCAGGTCGACAGCTAGGACAGAAGCAGCTGAAATGTGTTTGCACGACTCCGACTCTCCATCAGTGTCGAGGTGATGAGAAACCAGACAACAGACGGAGGTGAAGAACTCAAAGATGATGTGGACGGACAGACGTAGAGAGAGAGACAGAGAGAGAGACATAGAGAGAGACAGAAAGAGAGAGACAGAAAGAGAGAGAGAGACAGAGAGAAGGGGGAGAGAGAGACAGAGATAGAAAGAGAGAGACAGAAAGAGAGAGAGACAGAAAGAGAGAGACAGAAAGAGAGAGAAAGAAAGAGACAGAAAGAGAGAGACAGAAAGAGAGAGACAGAAAGAGAGAGAGAGAGACAGAAAGAGAGAGACAGAAAGAGAGAGAGAGACAGAAAGAGAGAGAGAGACAGAAAGAGCGAGAGAGAGAGAGACAGAAAGAGAGAGACAAAAAGAGAGAGAGAGCGAGAGACAGAAAGAGAGAGAGAGCGAGAGACAGAAAGAGAGAGAGAAACAGAAAGAGAGAGACAGAAAGAGAGAGAGAGACAGAAAGAGAGAGAGAGACAGAAAGAGAGAGAGACAGAAAGAGAGAGAGAGATAGACAGAAAGAGAGAGAGAGACAGAAAGAGAGAGAGACAGAAAGAGAGAGAGAGAGACAGAAGAGAGAGAGAGACAGAAAGAGAGAGAGACAGAAAGAGAGAGAGACAGAAAGAGAGAGAGAGACAGAAAGAGAGAGAGAGACAGAAAGAGAGAGAGACAGAAAGAGAGAGAGAGACAGAAAGAGAGAGAGAGAGACAGAAAGAAAAAGAGGAAAGCAAAAGGAATAAAATTTAAGCTGTTTTTCAAACTAAAGGAAGAAAAATGGAGAGGAAGGAAAGGAAACATAAAACAACATAATAAAAAAGCAGAAAAGCAAAATAAGAAGCTCTCGAACCTCCACCAAGACGACACAAGACTTGGACATGTATAATCTGTAACCAGGTCACAGTGACAGAACATCACAGGTTCTTCTCTTTCAGGTCAGAACTTTAGCAACTTTAGAAGATACTGTCACAACGATGAGAACGTTTATATCTTTATCTTATTAAAGACATTGATTATTTCTGTCATTCTTTGACCAGTGTCACTGATAAACTGCATCACATGACTTCTTGCATTTACACAGCAGAGCCTCTGCACCTGGTCTCACCCTGGTCTGGATCATTTAATCAGGAGAAACCTGGGTTCATAAGACGATATGCAAAAAAGATATAAATACATAAATAAAAAATCATATTGCGACTGTTATTTCAGTTGAAATGATTTTTTTTTTTTTTTTGCATTTTCAGTTTCACTGAAAAAAATAAAAATGATGATGATGTGATTTTTGTTCTTTTATGTCTGGAGAAAAGATGTGTGGGCCGGGGCGTCTCTGTAGCACCACAACACTGATGGAGCTAACAATGCTAACGCTAACAATGCACAACAAAAAACAGCAGCTCCTGTGATTTGGATGTTGCCACTTTGAGATCTGGATTATCATGTGCAGCTGTGGCTCATGAGTAACTTCTGTTATAGTGTCAGTTCTTGTGATCAGTGCTTTGTCACTGCAGTGTTGGTCCAGATGTTGAGGTCAGATCCAGGTGTGTCTTTACCTGTTACCTGAACAGGTGAGGTTATCTCATTTACTCGAGTGTGTCCCATCTTCATCATCTGATCAAATTCTTTGTCTCAAGGCGAGTGCGTCCTCCAGTGCCCTCAGGTCGTCCGTCAGCAGGTTGTTATGACATCATAGTTAGGGGTTGTTGCTAGGCGACATCTAGTGGTCGTAGTAATGATGAAAAGTGTCCGTGACGTAGTACAAGGAGACAGAGTCCATGCCAGGAGGAGGTGGTGGATGGATGAATGTGACACAGGAGAGCGGTGTTCGATTCCCGTGTTGTTTTTATTATCCATGTTGTTGTTGTTGTAACCATGACAACAGAGATCCTCTAATGTTGAGGAACTATTTATTTTAACCCGAATCAGCATCTGTTATTACTGTAACCATGACAACCGAGGTCCGGTACTCCTGCCGCTGCTTCAGGAGACACTGTGGGTGGAGTCAGAGGGTTGACGTGGTTCAGGTTGGAGTCGGTGTTGAAGAAATGTTAAAAAGGGTGGAGGTCATGTGATGTATTTAATGCCTCACCGAGCACCACCGTCTCATTATGACGACCTTCCTCACCGTCTGCCCTCTACTGGAGGTTTTCTTCAACACCCATGCTAAGCTAACCGACACCACACGAAACACGAAGCACATATCTAATCAAACAGACGAAGAATCCTGTCGTTTATTTACAGAGATGAAGGTTTCTTCATGAACTTCCTGACTGAAATCTGACGAGCAACACGCAACGCTCTTGGTGGAGATTGAAAAACTTAAAGAAAAGGAAGAAAAGACAAGAAAAGAAAAGAGAAGAAAAGAAGAGAAAGGGGACGAGAAAGGAAAGAAAAGGAAAGGAAAGGCAGATGAAAGAGAAGCTGCAGTGAAGCCTCTAGCAGAAAGAATACTGAAGCCAGGAGGATGGAAGATGGAGGAGGATGATCGAGGAGGAGGAAGGAGGATGGAGGATGATGGAGGAGGATGAAGAAGGATGGAGGATGGAGGAGGATGAAGAAGGATGGAGGATGGAGGAGGATGATGGATGAGGATGGAGGATGATGGGGATGATGGAGGATGGAGGAGGATGGAGGATGGAGGAGGATGATGGAGGATGGAGGAGGATGGAGGATGGAGGAGGATGATGGATGAGGATGAGAGGATGGAGGATGATGGAGGATGATGGAGGATGATGGAGGAGGATGGAGGAGGATGATGGATGAGGATGGAGGATGATGGAGGAGGATGGAGGAGGATGGAGGAGGATGGAGGAGGATGGAGGATGATGGAGGATGATGGAGGATGGAGGAGGATGGAAGATGATGGAGGAGGATGGAAGAGGATGATGGAGGATGATGGAGGATGGAAGAGGATGGAGGAGGATGGAGGAGGATGGAAGAGGATGATGGATGATGGAGGATGGAAGAGGATGGAAGATGATGGAGGAGGATGGAGGAGGATGGAGAGGATGGAGATGATGGAGGAGGATGGAGGAGGATGGAAGAGGATGGAAGAGGATGGAGGAGGATGGAGGAGGATGGAGGATGATGGAGGAGGATGGAGGATGATGGATGATGGAGGATGGAGGAGGATGGAGGAGGATGGAGGGGAGGATGGAAGAGGATGGAGGATGATGGAGGAGGATGGAGGATGATGGAGGAGGATGGAAGATGATGGAGGAGGATGGAGGAGGATGGAAGAGGATGGAAGATGATGGAGGAGGATGGAAGAGGATGGAAGAAGATGGAGGAGGATGGAAGAGGATGGAGGATGATGGAGGAGGATGGAGGATGATGGAGGAGGATGGAGGAGGATGGAGGAGGATGGAAGAGGATGGAGGATGATGGAAGAGGAGGGAAGAGGATGGAGGAGGATGGAGGATGATGGAGGAGGATGGAGGAGGATGGAGGAGGATGGAGGAGGATGGAGGAGGATGGAAGAGGATGGAGGAGGATGGAAGAGGATGGAGGAGGATGGAGGAGGATGGAGGAGGATGGAGGAGGATGATGGAGGATGATGGATGATGGAGGATGATGGAGGAGGATGGAGGATGATGGAGGATGATGGAGGAGGATGGAGGATGATGGAGGA
The DNA here is from genome assembly GCA_002217815.1 of Seriola quinqueradiata. NCBI lineage: Eukaryota > Metazoa > Chordata > Actinopteri > Carangiformes > Carangidae > Seriola > Seriola quinqueradiata. Next base: position 209,391 of record BDMU01000148.1, read on the forward strand.
GGATGGAGGATGATGGAGGAGGATGGAGGATGATGGAGGATGGAGGAGGATGATGGAGGATGGGGAGGATGGAGGAGGATGGAGGACACAGAGAGCAGTTTCAGTTCTCTAAACGCAGAGACATCTATGAGTCTGTCTCCAGGACAAAGACTGGACTGATGTCCACAGCTTCATCACCTCACCTGCAGCTGGATGTTGAGCAGCTGTAAAAGGTGTGAGCTCCTCACCTTTAACCCTCTGACGCCACCATGAGACTTTTTCATTGTTCATTCCTTTGTGTTTTTCCTAATGAAATGGTTTTTGCTGCACAGATCCAGAGTCAGCTCAACCTCAGCTGATTATATATGTCACTCAGTAAAGACTCAGTTCAGTAAATGGAGGTTAACAGCCCGGGACACAAGAAGAAACTAAAGTCGCTCCTTGAATCTTTCCTTACTTTACAGATAAAAGCTGTAAACCAGAATAAAGGAAAACTTCCACTCAGACAGTTACACATGTGTTGGGATTGAAGTTTCTGTCTTTATCTGATCATGAGTTTATTCATAAGAAATATCTCTAATCTGTGACTGATCTCATCCTTCTGTCTGTTTCTTCTGCTTCTTCTTGTAGTTTAAGTAGAAACAAGCGTCACGTCTTTATCTCGAGGTCGAGGAGTGAAGACGCTCTGATGACAACTCTAAATAAAGTTGATTCAAACCATAACACAGAGAGGGAGGGGGGAGCTGCTGCTGCACAGATTAGAGAAGAGAAACTGCAGTCTGATGCACGGAGAGGTGGACTGATCACACACACACACACACACACACACACACACACACACACACACACACACACACACACACACACACACACACACACACACACACACACACACACACACACAACTTCATGCAATGAAAACCACACACATTTGGATTAGAGAAAAACACACACAGTTACATAAACACACATGACGTACAGCACACGCGTGTCTTTATACTGAGTGAGTGTGTGTGTGTGTGTGTGTGTGTGTGTGTGTGTGTGTGTGTGTGTGTGAGCGGACCTTGGTCTCTCTCTCCTCCAGCAGGGTCTCCAGTCTCTTCTGGGCGGCTCGGCCCTCGTGGTCGTCGCTCACAATCAGGATGATGTGGTTCCACCTGAACTCCCTCATCAGGTCGAACCACACGTGAGCCTGGTGGGAGTACGGAGGCACGGTCCTCAGGAACGACAGGTGGATGCTCTGAGGAGGAGGAGGAGGAGGAGGAGGAGGACATGGAAAACGTAAATGTGTTGTATATGTGACGTACGGTTTCACAGACTGAGCTCAGGTCAGTGTGGAGGACGGACCACATCGTTCTGTAGCTGTTCACACTGCGACTGAACTCACTGAGATTTATTCAGACTGACTTTATTTCTAACACCTGGAGGATCAATCCTCCTTTAACCACAGAAACAACCAGGATGAAATGTTGAAACAAGAAAACATGAAAGACAAACTGACAAAGTTGAGTCAGTAAAATAATAATTAAATAGAAATAATGAGCTGAGAATAAATGATATTCAGACAGAAGTTGATAGTTTCCTGATGTTTCTATTTGGTGCAACAACATTAATGTATAGACTATAGTATTTAGTTGTGATGATGATGATGATGATGATGATGTAACTATAGATTCATCAGCTCGTTCTTCATGACGACTCCTGACTGATTGAAAGAGGATGAATCTATATTTATGGATCTGAGCTTCAGTCCATCAGACAGAAACAGCTGCTCTGATGTTTCTACATGTATGTGGCTCTGCTGTGGTTTTAAATGTTGCTGCAGCAAGGCATTGTGGGACGGCATGTCTCCTTTCCTTTGGTAAAGGAAGCTCCAGTGTTTCCTAAAGGAGATGAGAGAGGAAGCAGTGAAGCTCTGTTTGTCTCTATGTGTCAGTCCTGTGATAGACCCCCGTCCCCAAGTCAGCTGGGATTGGCTCCAGCCCTCCCACAACGCTATATGGATGAGCTCAGGATAATACAGCTGACGGACAGATGGACACAACAAATGAATCTGCATGGACAGATTCCACTCTCTTCTTAAATCACATGCATTATTAACAGCAGGTGTGGTTCAGAGCTGAGTTTTTGTTAAATCAGTCCAAACAGCAGAAGACGGAGCAGTTCAACACTGTGTGGTGACGGTGTCCCAGGACTCACAGCTAACACATAAACCTCACTGCTTACTCACTGTTGGTTTACCTGAAGCTCTGACTGATAAACACGTGAATATTTCATCTCCAGTCTGAATCCTCTCACTGGGAGTGCTGGGATATTCTGGGACTGATGATGTCATTAATATTGTAACGCTGATAGACGCTGAAAGACACTGAGAGCTCATGTTTCTGAACAGGGACAAACTGGTCTAAATAATCTACAACCGGCACTGAATGTTGCCTGAAGAAAAACCAGGACAGTCTGAACATGTGGGACCTGAGAAACTCTCTGTTTTACTGCAACACCTGAACACAACCTGGATCATCACACTGGTCCTCACGGGGTTAATAAGATAAACACTGCAAGGAAATATACAAAATACAATACTATATGTATACTGTGTGTATATTAAATCATTTTTCTTTATTTAAAAAAATATTTAAATATTTTTTATTTTAAAAATTGTTGAAATATGTTATTTAAAAAAATATTTAAATATTTTTTTATTTTAAAAATTGTTGAAATGTTATCTAAAAAATATAAAAATATTAAAAGAATATTTAAACAATATTTAAAGAATTTTTATTTAATAATTTTTCCTTTAATTTTTTTAAAATATTTTTTTATTAAATTTAAAAAAATATATTTTTAATTAAAACATTAGCAATAAAAATAAAAATATTTCGATATTTTTCATTTATTAAAACATATTTCAAAACAGTTTTAAATAAAAAATATTTAATTTTTTTTTTATTTAAATATATCTAAAAAATTTTAAAAATATTTAAATATTTATTAAAATAATATTTAATTAAAGAATATTTAAATATTCTTTAATAAAAACTAGTTTAAAATATTTTTTATTAAAATATCAATAAAAATAAAAATATTTGATATTTTTCAATTTTAATATAAAAAAATGTTTTAATATTTTTATTTTTTTTATTTGAATACATTTTTTCACAAATATTTTTAAAAACTAATTTGAGCTGCTGACTATAGTTTTTATCAAACAAACAGAAGGAAGGTGTTGGTTGGGGACTATTTTCTCTAGTTCAGATTCTGTTCCCGTTTACTGAGGTCCTAAGATCTGGTGGAGCCCTGAGGAACACCTCAGAGACAGGATCAGGATCAGGTGGTTCAAGTTACCTTGTCAGAATAGATGGACATACGCGTTGTCAGCCCAACAACAGGGATTCTGTAGAAACCAGCGGTGTAGGAAACAGGTGTCGGCGTCAGGTGGTCGTTGGACTGTGGAGGGTGACTGACCAGGATCGCGTACACCTGCAGCAGAGGGTGGTTTCATTTAAAGATGCTCTTATTTTCTCAGTCCACCTACACATCCTGAGGCCAAAACCAATGACTGGCGTAACCTCTTGACCGTAGAAGAGTCTGCGTGGAAGTAAGACTGAACGTACAGAGCGGCCTGTTCCTCAGTCAGAGATCTCACACTGTCAAAAATACACAAACGTCAGGGAGGAATTCTACCCCGAATTTGAAAAGAAAATGCCCTGAATTTAAAAGTTTAACAGACAGAGAGAAATTACCCATAATTCTGGGGAAAAAGACAGAATGTGCAGCTGCTAAATATGACACTTCCTGTCACAACAGAAAACAGTTATATATAAAAATATAGAAACTAAATGTATTTGTTCCTTAATTTCATGTTTTAATAAACGTTAAAAACAGGCATTGTAAAAAGAATTTATAAATGAATGATTAATCATCAGTAAATACTTCAGATTTAGAAACAGATTCACAAAAAGCGCATTACAAAACTCTCATTATCATTACATTTATGATTCATGAATAAATAATAGAATAGAAAAACTATACGAAAAGAGATTTTAAAAATGGGAATACATTCCTGGATTCACACTTTAAAAATTTATAAATGTACAAACAATCCATCAAAATAAATGGAGCTAAATGGATTGGCTAACAGGTGAAGCAGTTTGAAAAAGAAAATGGAAATTGAAGATTGAATCCAGGTTTATGTTGTTTTTGTAAATCAATTTTTAAATCTGAAGTATTTATTGATGATTAATCATTGATTTATTTTCATTTTATTATCTTTTTACAATTCCTGTTTTTAATGTTTATTAAAATATGAACTTAAGGAAATACTTTATTACTTTTGCTGTGACATCACTGCTCCTCCATATACGTATGTGTATATCTGTATATGTATATACACTATGTGTAGCTATATGTATGTATATGAGTTTATTGATATTTTTTAATTTACTTTATTTAATTATCAATTTATTCTTTAATTTCTATTAATAATTATACTGTCTTTAATTATATCAATATTGTAATTGATATTTTTTTCTTTGCTAATTTAAGTACATTGAATGACGGTAATTGTGCTGCTTTGACGACACATTTAAAATGGCAATGCCAATAAAGACTGAGGCTCAGGAGGTAGACCGGGTCGTCCACTAATTAGAAGGTCCGTGGTTCGATCCCCGGCTCCTCAGGTCTGCATGTCCAAGTGTCCTTGGGCAAAATACTGAACCCCACATTGCCCCGATGGCTGTCCCATCAGTGTATGTGTGTGATGTATGAATAGGTGAATGTGCCAAGTACTGTAAAGCTTTGAGCAAGAAGAGCAAGTGTAGGTCCTTTTACCGTTACTGGTTAATTGAAATTGAATTGATCTGAGGAACCGCTGCTGCAAAACAAACCTACAAATACAGACTCCTCTCTGTAGCCTTCGTTATGGAAGTGAGACTGACTAACTCCTGAAACTGTTTTAACTAAACAGCAGAAAGTGAAACAGGAGGAGAAGAGGACAAATCAAAGGTCTCAGTGTCTCTTATAACTGAGCTACAAAACACAACACAGAGAACCAATGAGGCTGAAGTGTGTTTCACACAGGTAGAGAACACACTGTTATACTGCACTGCGAGAGAGAGAGAGAGAGAGAGAGAGTGTGTGTGTCTCTATAATCCCTCCATCCTCCCAGGAAGGATGGAGGGATTATTACATCTGTGTTTCTGCAGAGAGAGGACGTTAATCTGACGTCCATCTCCATGTTTCTGATTCTCTCTCTCTCGCTCTCTCCGCCATGTTGGCCTCAATTTGTCCTTTCTCTGCCCACCTTTCTGTTCCTGTTCTTGTTCCTGTTTCTGTTCTTCTTGTGCTTGTTCCTGTTCTTGTTTCTCTTCCTGTTCCTGTTTTTCTTCCTGTTTCTGTTCCTGTTCTTGTTTCTGTTCCTGTTCCTGTTTTTCTTCCTGTTTCTGTTCTTCTTCCTGTTCTTGTTTCTCCTCCTGTTTCTGTTCTTGTTCCTGTTCATGTTTCTTTTCTTGTTCCTTGTTCTGTTCTTATTTGTCTTCCTATTCCTGTTTCTCTTCCTGTTCTTGTTCCTTTTTCTGAGTCTTGTTCTTGTTCCTGTTTCTGTTCTTGTTCCTATTTCTGCTCTACTTCCTCTTCCTGTTGTTCTTCCTGTTTCTGTTCTTTTTCTGTTCTGTTTCTGAGTTTTGTTCTTCCCGTTTCTATTCTTGATTCTGTTATTGTTCCTGATCTTCTCTGTCTGAGTTAAGGTTTCCTTAAAATAAAAGGGTTAGGTTAAGTTAAGATTTTCAAGTGATAATAGCAGCAAACAAACATCTCCATGGAAACTATAAAATTTTACTGCTGTAAAATCTCTTTCACTGCTGCAAATCCCTTAACAATTTTCCTTAACTAAGGAAACCTTCTAAGAGATTCTGAGCAGCAGCTTCCGTTACTCCCTCAGCTAAGGAGAAATTAAACCTCAAGTGTCAGACTTAAGTAGAAAACTCAAGGTGTTTTGTGCAGCTGGCCTCAGGCAGCAGAGCGTCGAGATCAGTGAAGATGAGAGCGCCCCCACCTGGTTGGAGATGAGGTCCTCGCAGACGGACAGAGCCATCTGGATGGCGTTGGGCTTGTGTGTGACGGAGATGGCGTTCATCTTGAACTTGTCCTTCCCGTACAGCGTGTTGGCCTGGCTCACCGCCTCCTTGAACACCTGCTCGTAACGTTTCTGACTCAGGACGGCGCCGATGTTCACCAGCCGGGGCTCGCAGCCGCACCGCGCCACCGAGCAGCACTGCAGCACGGCGAGGAGGAGCACGCCACGCAGCTCCACTGAGGAGGAGGAGAGGGAGGAGGAGGTTATTGTCTAAACCACAGACTAGAAACACCTGTCAGGTCACACAGGTGAGTCAACACGTCTGAGACAGTCTGAACATCAGAACCTTCATGAAGGAGGATTCATCTCAGTCTAAGCTGCTGTTCCTAATAAACTGACCACTGTGATCAGCTGTTCCCTGCTGAGGAACAGAGTGAGGGAACCGTGAACTCAACTCAGGGAACCAAGATGTTCCAACAGACACTGACGTCAAAGGGAGAGGAAGAGGATGAAGAAGAGGAAGAAGAAGAGGAAGATGAGCAAGAACAGGAAGAGGAAGAAGAGGAAGGTGAGGATGAAGAAGAGGAAGAAGAAAAAGAAGAGGAAAAAGAGGAAGCGGATGAATAAGAGGAAGAAAAAGAGGAAGTAGAAGAGGAAGCAGATAAGGAGGAGGAAGAAGAGGAAGGTGAGGATGAAGAAGAGGAAAAAGAAAAAGAAGAGGAAGTGGATGAAGAGGAGGAATAAAAAGCAGAGGGAGAAGAAGATGAAGAGGAAGAGGAAGAAGAGGATGAAAGTGTTTTTTCTGTTTTCTTTTATTTTGATGTTTTTAACAGAAACGTTACAGGATGAATTTCAACCAGTTTTTTATTTTTATTTTTATGGATTAATTCTAATTTTCTGACACGTGACCTAAAAACAGAAACACTGGTGATAGACTGACTCACTGGTCCTGGTCCTGGTCCTGGTCCTGGTCGCACCAGATTTTCAAATTAAAAGCTCCGCTGTAGATTCCGTTACAGAGCTGCGTCGCGCGCTCGGTCTCCTGTTGATTTCACCGTCTGTGATTTATTTAAATCACGGTGCTCCCTCCGGTGTTCCCGCTCTCAGTCCGGTACCGTCCGCTGGTTCCGCTCCGGTTCGGTCCCGGTCTCTGTCTCGGGTCCGTCGGGTTAAAGGTCGATGTTTTTGTTTTGTTTTTTTTTGATAAATTGATGAATTGCTCGTTGAAGCGGTAAAAAGCTCCGGTACCGTTCGGAGCCGTCACCGTCCCACAGCGGAAGGACAGATCCCGGTGTCTGGACCGAGTCGCCGCTGTTTCAGTCCCGGGTTAGTCACGGGTAAAGCCCGCTGACATTGTTGATCCGGTGTGGTCCTGTTGATTCACCGACTCCTCTCATCAACATTAATCATCCGTTAAATATTATTTCCCCGGTAACGCGTCACTTTATTTCCCGCTCGTTGCTCTCGGTTTTATTCGGTTTCGGTCCGTCAAGGCTCGTGATCCTCGCGGACTTCCAGATGACCTGATGCTCGCGAGCCCGCGGTCTGTCCTTGGATCCTGACGCTTGCCTCCGCGCGCTCACGGACGAAGAGGAGAGGAGGCGCGCGGCCGCTGGAGCGCGGACACGAGCGTCATCTCTCTGGCGCTTGTGAATTAATGAAGCGCGCGGTCACAGTTCAGAGGCTGTTTCTACATTTATAGTGATTCTATAGATCTACTGCGCATGTCTAGGATTTATTCATTCATTCAGTCCACTTATTAAACAGTTTGATATTAAAATAATTCATCCAGATAAAATCATTAAATATTTTATTTGAATAATTTAATTTATTATACTAAATTTATTATTAATTGTTTGTTATTATGAATTGTTCTGATTTTGTGTGTATAAATATATATATATATATATATACACACACAAATATACATATACATAAATTATATATTTCAATATATTACACAATTGGTTGACCTCAAGAAGCTTTTCATCACATCATAATATATCATAATATTCATAAACACACACACACATGTATGTATTTATATATATGCACATGAGCCTATATATGTATTTACCTGCATGTTCATATTATTACCTGTGAAAATGTGATTTGATTTGCTGTAACTGTCAGTACAAAAGCACCAACATGTCGGAGTCAGAACATGTAACCCACGTCAACAGATGGGACACATTTGATCGTGCGTGTCCATCTGTGTGTGTGTATAATGTTATAAATACCATTTTGGGGGGGGGGGGTTCTCAAACGGTGACAACAGAGTTAAGATGTGGTTGTGGAGCAGTTGGTGTTGCGGGTCACTGTGAGCCTGACTTCATGTGAGTGTAATAAAAGCAGCAGCAGAAGAAGAAGAAATCAAACCATTCAGACTGAGCTGCTCTTCTTCTGTGGTTGTTTCTGCTTTAAAATCACCCCATCTGCTGCCAGCATGCACAGTTGCCACAGCAACAGAGATGCAGCTCCGGATCCTTATTGTGGTTGCCATGGAAACAAGCATCTCCCAAAAGCCCCCCCCAAACCAGATATAACGTGTAATTAACACACACAAAATAAGTTTTCTAACAGTAATTTTGTTTTTTTTTTAAATTATGAACAAACGTCTGTAAAATGACAGAAATGATGTGAATTAACAGCCAAACTTCTCTTTTAATCATCATGACAATAATCATGAATTACATTTATGTCCCATTTCTGTAAAGACAAATTACTGTTTTATTTAAACAGTATTTTTCTGCTTTCTTAAATTACAAACAAATCTGTGTAAAATGACAGTAATTATCTGTAATTAAAAATGTAGCTTGTTATTATAAAGGTTAATGTCCATAATAACAATCTAAAGATTCTCTGTAATTTCAGGGTAAATCTTTTTTTCATCACATTAAACATTCAAACTTCAAACAAAAAAGTTTGAAGTACTGGAATGTATCCCAGCATGCACTGGGAGGAAAGCAGGAAAATGGTTTATCACACACACACCTTTGGATAAGTTAGAGTCCTCAGTGAATGAAATTGTGCATGTCTTTGTTTTAGTAATCAGAGTCCTGGAGGAAACACAAGGAGAAGATGCAACACTGAAAGTGTGTGTGTGTGTGTGTGTGTGTGTGTGTGTGTGTGTGTGTGTGTGTGTGTGTGTGTGTGTGTGTGTGTGTGTGTGTGTGTGTGTGTGTGTGTGTGTGTGTGTCAAGTGACAAACTGCCGTGACGTCCCCCACTGGTTTGTGAACCGCCGTTTTGAAGCCTCGAGTTTGGGTTACTGGACGTCGCCATCTTGGTTTTTTGGAGAAACCATATCTGGATGAGAGGGTGGAGCTGGGGAGGAGGAGGAGGAGGAGGAGGAGAGAGGGAGGAGGGAGGAGGAGGGTTAATTTATACTTGTTACTAAATAAGATTTATCCACCTCTTTATGATGCAAACTTGTCTTGTGACAGTGACGTTCACCTGCACCTTCATTCACAACTGGATTCTAGTTTTAATTGGTCAGTTACAGTTGATTGTAAATTGTTGAAATTAATGCAGTTTTGAAATAAAGTAAATAAAGTTTTTTATGAAGCTTTGCTTTGTTGATGGTTTTTATGGAGCGTGTCTGGTGTGAACTTTAACAGCAGCACAGTGTAGAAATCACAACACATGAATCTGTAATTAATCAAAGACTTTCTATGTTGCTTTAATCAACAACAAACATGATAGAAATGTTTAAATGTGTCCGTCCTTCAACAGTGACATTACAGGAAAAACACCAAGCACCTTGGTAGGTAGCTGCTAATGGTAAAGCTAATGAGAATGGGGGAGGGGTATATATACTGTACACGCACATGTGCATTGCTGCCATGTATATCACTGTTAGCATTGTAATTGTAATCAATGTCATTATTGTACAAAAGAAGCTAATCCTGATGATCAGTGCTAATGCAAATGCTAGCAAGCTAGCCCCGACCCTCTGTTCTGTTTGTCCCTGTTTTTTTCACCAATTAAAAAGGAGAAAAAAATTTTTTAAAAAAATGCTAATGCTAATGGGAACGGCGGCTAGCTCACGCCCCCAGTTGCAGCCTTGTCTGAACGACTTAGCCCCGGTTCAAATTAGGCTCAAAACGATTTTGAGCTTGTAAAGTGATGTTCACAAATAACAATATTTGTAGTTGTAAATCAAATTTTGTAAAGCTGGAAAATAAATCTACATGAGAAATTCAAGTTTGTGCATGTGAAAATAAATTGTGCTTGTGGCAAAGAGATTTGTATTTGTTGAGACTGTGTGAATCAGAACTGAACTAATGATCAGTGGTGAGGTTCAACAGAGACACAGGGACAGAAGAAAAGCTTTGTGGACGTCTGTGTTCAGAGATAAAGAGCAGAAAACTGTAAAACTCAGTGAGCAACATTCCCAGTGTGAGACACTGACAAGGACAAAGTTTGATCTCGTCACTTCAGTGTCACTGTGGGAACTTTTGACCAGAGTTTTACTGTTTTCTTCTCTGTATCACCACACAGATGTTGACAAATCCATTTCTTCTTTTAGTGTCTTTGTTCAATCTCAACACTGATCATTTGTGGAGTTTTGATTCAGACTTTCAACAAATACAAATCTCTTTGACAAAAGTGCAATTGTTTCACGTACGCAAACTTGAATTTCTCGAGCAGATTTATTTTACAGGTTTACAAAGGTTGGAATTATTTGTGAACATCACTTTACAAGCTCAAAATCATTTTGACCCTAATTTGAGCCTGGACACGTATAGTTACAGACAACAACAGTTCACAATCACGGTCTACTGGCTCCATACAATCTCAAGATACAGTCAGTTACAAGATGAGCCTAAAGTTACTGACGTCACCAGCTGGACAACAGCCGAGAGCAACAGACACAATCCCTACTAACTGCTAAAACGTCTGTCGACAATATCACCACCTGAAATGTTTGTCAGTTGTTGCACTGATTATACTTTTAGCTAAGAGCTAACATGGATGCTACTCACCAGGCTAACAGGAAAGTTGCGAGCTCGGCATTAAACCGCATCTCTTCACTCTCAGGAGCTTCTCCAGCGGCGGGGAAGACACATTTCTTTGCCGTTGAACGTGGTTTCTTGTCGGGAGCGGTCCTTCAGGACGCAGATGAATATTACCTTTTAGGAGGTTCAGCCATTCCTGTGTTTCTGTGATGCTAACTTCAAGCGCTGCCGGAAGTTGTTCTTCTTCGTGGGACTGAGGGCAGACTTGACGCTCCACTGAGTCACACAGCCTCTAGTGTCACAAAGTGGTATTACAACACAGGACAGGTCGGGGCTGCTGCGCATGCTCATTTCAGTAGATCACTCTGGAATACAACAGATGGAGGTCCCGATCATGACATCATCACTGTGGCTGCTTCACACACTGTTGATAGTGTTAATTCATTATTTGAACATTTTAAACTAAAGTTCTGGCCACATCTTATATTGCACCTTTACAGCACAACCACCAAAGCTGACATTTAAAAGTAAAGCTACATGTTCTTTGTCCACATTGCAAACCAACTAATAGTTTTGACACTTAAGTTAAAACAAAGACATTGAGCTTAACTGGACTAATATTGACACATACAAAACATATTTCGATTTGCTTTTACGGTATATAAATCTATGCATGGGATATAAAATACAATCATGCTTTCCCTTATACTTACATTCAATTTTTGACGTACAAACGTTTGTATTTGCCCATTTGCATTCAGGCCAGTAGATGCTGCTGTTCACATGAAGCATCAAGATATAAACCCTTTGTGGAACCACTTTGCTGAGAAAGTAAAACCTCCGACGCTGTGAGACTCACATCCAGCACCAGGCAGATGATTTCTGCAAGTAAAGAAGATACAACAGCCCAGGAAATTTTACTCACCCAGTATTTCACTTACTGACTGTGGACTGCTCACAGAGTCAGTTCACTGAAGCCATGTTGGTTTCAGTCATGGGGCTTTCTCACCAGTCACTGTATGTTGGCAGTCTTTATGTTACGACCCATCTGGGCAAAAAGGGAAGCAACATAAAACCAGGTGTTATTGGTAAATCAAATTTACTGATTTAATTTATTGCGTAACCAGGAGGGTAAATAAGTAAACAAAAATACAAACAAGGCAAGAGGATAACTGAAGTAGGAGAACAGGAGCCAACAAAGAGCCTAACTATGTGATTCTAACCAAACCAGAAACACTAGAAGCAGCACCCCAGTTCCTAAACCTAGCCCAGTCCCCAACAGTCAACACCAGCATCTCAAACCAAATCACAAATTACACACAAATGTTCACAAAGGAGGTACAGAGGCGAGCTGCCTATCATGTCAGCTGCCACTAATGATGTACGCCGGGCTCTTAAACTCTTAACACTGACAGCGGGTTGTCAATGTGGGTTATCACAGTGAACTGTCGTGTCTGGATGAGCTGTTAAAGAGTGTGTGTCGTGTTTGTTCATATTAAGTTTGGTTCAGTGTCAGTCGGATAGTTTTCAGCTCTAGTTCATTTCATTATTGATGACAGGAGTCAGAACATCTGTTGGAATGATTCTGTCTCTGTCAGAATAAAGATCATCACTGAGAGCTGAGAACCATCATGACATGTGCACCTGCACAATTAGTTTCTATTCTATTGTTATTTCATGTAAAACGGTTCAGCAGACTGTTTATTACAACTAAGCTGAGGGAATAATGAATTTTCAGATATCTGTGATCATCTAATCAGAGAGCTGTTTCTTTGGTCTTTTTCTCTAAACTCTACAATATGATATTGATCTGATTTCTCTGTATTATAATGTTTTTTTCCATCCAGCCAAGGTCTGGATCTTTGGGGACACCTACAACCTCTTGCAGCGATGATGGAGGCGCTGCACCACCTCCACCTGCAGCGTCCACACATGAAGATCTTCTCTTCCCAAACATAAACACAGTGTCTTATATGATGATATAGTATTTTTTAATGTAACACTTGTGGCCATAACATTGTTCAGTCTGATCAGCTGTGCTCTTCCTGGTTCCCTTCACCCTCACTGTCGTATTACACTCTCTGCCCCACGTCACACATACAGTCACATGACCTTTGGACTCCACTGCAGCTGTAACAAACTGTCAATAGTTTAAAACATTATATTCATATTCATATTCGATCCCCAATCAGACCATTATATATACATCCCCGGTTCATTTGCTCCTTGCCAGATTGCTCTCAGCGTCAGGCTTGACTTTCCAGCGATTATCCCCGGACTGACTTCCTGTTTGCGACTGTGCTTGCCCCTGACCATCCTGCCTCGTCTCTGCCCCGGTAAATACCTCAGCCTTCTGTCCCCGACCACCAGTTCTGCTTCTAGTCTGCTCGTCCCTGTTGCTGTTACATCTCCAGCCTGCTCCCTAACGCTCGGCACCGCCAGCCCCAGCCTTCGGGTCCAAGAACATTCCCCTGTGTGTGAGTGTGTGTCTGTGTGTGTGTGTGAGTGTGTGTGTGTGTGTGTGTGTGTGTGTGTGCAGTCACCTTGCTCCACTCACCGGACCCCGGGCTCTCCAGCCCCGGACCCCATCCTCGACTCCTCATACCCACCTGTGTGTGTTCTCTCTGCTGGTATTTCAATAAAGGTCATTTCCAACTATCCCTCTGTTTGTTTGTGCTGCACGTGGGTCCTATCACACCCCATTACATAAATGAACAATCTTCTATGTGACAAATATTTGTCTGCACATTTTGGAAACGTCACGTTATCTTAACTTGAACTATCACGACGTCTCGATGCACAATGTATTAACTGACATTAACGCTGCGCATTACACTAACGCAGATCAATTAAACTGGGTCACGTGGAGAAACACAAACCAAACGTCATTAGATTAACGTCAATTAAACTCACCTTTTTATTGGGCTTTGACTGAACACCTCCACGGGCTAACCCAGGTTAACACAGGTTACCTGTCCAGCGGGGCCAGGTACCGTTAGCATAGCAATCGCTAAGTTATCAGCTAACGCTAGCACTAGCTGGCTAGCTTGGTTAGCAAGGTGCATCTTCACCTGAACTGTGATATTAACAGGAAGCTAATCTTGGCTAGCAAAGAAACAGGCTTAAAACAAAATGTACTTACCGGAAAAAACTGAACCGCCGACTCCTCTGAGTCTTTGACAACAAGTGAACGCAGAACAAGATATTTACCGGTAAACAACATGTTGGAGCTAACTGTGATGAACTGAAAACACGATAAGTCAAATGTCCGACACGTCGCTCTGACGTCATATCCGGATTAACAGGCAGGTCCCTCTGTGTGTCAGTGACGCGGTAGCCACGCCCTAAGGCCACTCTGCTTTAACGTCTATTTTCTTTTAAATAGGATCATAATTTTAAATAATGAACATCATGTTGTAATGAAGAAAACTTCAGACTAGAGATTCAGACCATAAACACATAAAGAATCAGATTAGAAAGTAGGTGTTGAGCGGGAGAGCTGCTGCTGGGTGTCTCACTCCTCACTGCTGCTCCTCTTCTGTTTCCTGGATCATTTATATCTGATCAATTCTTATTTTGAGCGGATTTGAGTTGTAGGGTTTTAATGGAGAACTGGAATATTAGGAAAGGTCCGACGGAATCTGTTTGGTCACCTGAGAGAAGTTAAGTGAATTTATATCCTGCAAAGATATCAGGTAAGAAAACATTTACTCTTGTTTTGGTGACGTTGTTTGTGTTCATGTTGTTTATTTCGGATTAAATAAAGCTATAGAGCGGCAATAAACTGGCGAGGAGACGCTGCAGTGACGTCAGCACGTAAACGGTCCGTCACTGCTGGTGATGACAGGTGATGTACTCTGAGTGAACGTGTTACTGCGGCACATTTTTAAAAGGGGAAGAGGAGGGTAAAACATCTGATATGGGGATGATAATAATAATATATGATTAAAGTATTAAACAACATCTTCAGGCTGCCAGGGAGCCAGCATCAGTTCCCCGGTGAAAACAGCACCAAGAGCAATCAGTTCATTCCAGTCAGGCTCTTTGCAGCCTGTGCACACAGCTGATAATTATTAATGTACACTCAGCTGATAATTATTAATGTGCACACAGCTGATAATTATTAATGTACACTCAGTTGACAATTTATTAGTAACATCTAGCTAAAACTGATAAAGTCTGATACAACAGTCCTGCAATAAACAGTCCTTCGTGAAGATTATACTGTTTATACAGAGGTGTTTCTGTTATTCATCTTTATTGATATAAATGGGTCGGACAAAATAATAGAAAATAATAGAAACATAAAGCCATGGTGAGTGTCTTTATGTAGCAGTAGTTTTGTGTTGGCATCGGTTCAGAATATTTCTGTCTTGATTATTAATAATCAGAATCAGCCCTGAAAAATCTGTTGATCCCTGTTGCTGTTAGTCAATTTAGGCTGATTCTGTGCCTGATTAATTAATGTGTTATTAGGTTAATACCAAGCAATACAACATGAATGAATGAATCCAAGTTTATGTCAAGTTCTATGTGCTTCTATACAGTAACATAATATTGATCAGAATCATTTAGGAGAAATCTGTAAAATAACAGTTTTTCTCTGTATAATTATTAATGAACCTTTCTGTTTATTTGTATTAGGATATTTTACTTTAATTTTGCCACACACACGCACACACACACACACACGCACACACACACAATGATGTCATAGCTTTGGTCTGTTTTAACACACGTCCACAGACTGAGTCAAACCATGAACAGGTGTGTTCACATCAGTCCAGTTTCCAGATGTGAACTGGTTCCAGTTCTCCAGAGAAACTCAGTCCACCTGCAGCAGCACCAGTTTTTCAAAATAAAACTCATCCACCCAGACGAGGTCAACAACAGATTTACTCTTGTTACACTAATGTTAATTTTACTTAAAACAGCTGTAATTTTTCTGTAAATTTGTTTCTGTGGTTACAGGAGGATTGAAATAAAGTCAGTCTGAATAAATCTCAGTGAGTTCAGTCGCATTCTTTCCCCTTCACGTCTTTGACCTCAGGACGTTTTCCATGGAGGTCGAGGAGACGAGGTCAGAGAGGAGGTCATTCTGACCTTTCCACCGCAGCGTGAAGCTCCTTCCCTCAGCTCCCTCCCTCAGCTCCTTCCCTCAGCTCCTTCCCTCAGCTCCTTCCCTCAGCTCCTTCCCTCAGCTCCTTCACTCAGCTCCCTCCCTCAGCTCCCTCCCTCAGCTCCTTCCCTCAGCTCCTTCCCTCAGCTCCTTCCCTCAGCTCCTTCCCTCAGCTCCTTCACTCAAGCTCCCTCACTCAGCTCCCTCCTCAGCTCCTTCCCTCAGCTCCTTCCCTCAGCTCCTTCCCTCAGCTCCTTCACTCAGCTCCCTCCCTCAGCTCCTTCCCTCAGCTCACTCCCTCAGCTCCTTCCCTCAGCTCCTTCCCTCAGCTCCCTCCCTCAGCTCCCTCCCTCAGCTCCTTCCCTCAGCTCCTTCCCTCAGCTCCTTCCCTCAGCTCCCTCCCTCAGCTCCTTCCCTCAGCTCACTCCCTCAGCTCCTTCCCTCAGCTCCTTCCCTCAGCTCCTTCCCTCAGCTCCCTCCCTCAGCTCCTTCCCTCAGCTCCCTCCCCTCAGCTCCCTCCCTCAGCTCCTTCCCTCAGCTCCCTCCCTCAGCTCCCTCCCTCAGCTCCTTCCTCAGCTCCTCCCTCAGCTCCTTCCCTCAGCTCCCTCCCTCAGCTCCCTCCCTCAGCTCCTTCCCTCAGCTCCCCCCTCAGCTCCCTCCCTCAGCTCCTTCCCTCAGCTCCCTCCCTCAGCTCCTTCCCTCAGCTCCTTCCCTCAGCTCCTTCCCTCAGCTCCTTCCCTCAGCTCCCTCCCTCAGCTCCTTCCCTCAGCTCCTTCCCTCAGCTCCTTCCCTCAGCTCCTTCCTCAGCTCCCTCCCTCAGCTCCCTCCCTCAGCTCCTTCCCTCAGCTCCCTCCCTCAGCTCCTTCCCTCAGCTCCCTCCCTCAGCTCCTTCACTCAGCTCCCTCCCTCAGCTCCTTCACTCAGCTCCTTCCCTAAGCTCCTTCCCTCAGCTCTCATCATGGCTGCTACTCAGATACTTCAGGGTCATTTCACTCAGTTAGGGAAATTCCTCAGAAAAAAGACATTTCCCTCCACTGTTCAAACACTACGCTGTTCCCGTCACATCAAGGAGCTCTGCTTCAGAAAGCGTACACTGCTAGACGCTGGACTTTCAGGGTTCAGGCTAACTCTAGCAATAAAATCGCTAAGTTCACACCACAGGAAGCGACGTTTTACTGATGTGAAGCTTAAGAAATGGTTTGTTCCACTTTAGGGGTGAAATTGTTTAAAAAATATTTTGTCCATTAGTTTCTTCCTGTTAACTTCTGTCCGTTAGCTTCTTGCTTTTAGCTTTGGCCAGTTAGCTTCTAGCTGTTTTTTAAATTCTGTCCGTTAGCTTCTTGCTGTTAGCTTCTTGCTGTTAGCTTCTGCCTGTTAGCTTCTAGCTGTTAGCTTCTGGCTGTTAGCTTCTGGCTGTTAGCTTCTGTCCGTTAGCTTCTTGCTGTTAGCTTCTGGCTGTTAGCTTCTGTCCGTTAGCTTCTGGCTGTTAGCTTCTGGCTGTTAGCTTCTGTCCGTTAGCTTCTTGCTGTTAGCTTCTGCCTGTTAGCTTCTGTCTGTTAGCTCGTCTGTCTGTATGACATCACTTTCTCCTCCTTGTAGCTGAGCTCAGCTGTGAACATGAAGTAGGACACGTGTGACATCACCTCTTTATCTCTCTGGTGTTGGGCGTCATGAGGAGACGGTTTCCTTCAGCTTCCAGGCCAGTGCATCCACACACACACACACACACACACACACACACACACACGCACACACTCTCTCTGATGCTCTTTCTGTGAGTGTGTAGGAAGGCGTACAGAGAGATGCATGCTGGGACGTCTTTGTAGCCCGCTGTGTCCTGGGGGGTCAGTGATGTATTAGTGTGTGTAAGTGTATATGTATTAGTAAGTATGTGTGTGAGTGTGTGTGTGTGTGTGTGTGTGTGTGTGTGTGTGTGTGTGTCAGTCATGCAGCAGAGCTTCCACACTCAGTTTACATTTTGTCTGGAGGAATAAAGGCCGTTATTTAAAAGCAGTGTATGATGGGACACGTGTTGTCGAGGCGTCTTCCATCACTACAGTGGGATATAAATGACGGCCAATAAAGAACTACCATGAACAAACATTAATGTCCTGGTTATTTATTTATAAACTCATATTTAATGTGGAACAATAAAAACAGTAGATTAAAAAACAAAACATTATTTATTGATATCTGGATTTAAAATATTGTTGATGAGACAAACACTGACATTTCCAATCACTTTCAAGATTAATACAAAGAACTGACATGTTCTTCACAAACAATGTGTTAATAGTCATGTTAGGAGACTTAGATGGCCGACAGATCAGAATGATAGATACATATACACACAACGAACAAATGATCTTAAACAATATTTAAAATGTTTTCTCGAAGCCAGTGACAGGAGGTTTAATGTTGTCGCAGTGAATCCATACAGAAATGTAAGATATGACATATATGTCCCTGTAAGGGGATAAATTATTATCACATATATACATCTGTCAGCTCTCTGATATATGAAGATACAAGTTTCTAACACAAAGTTAAAACCCAGAGTAAAATCTGAGCTCAACTGATTCCTAAATAAGTAACATTAAGTTTAATTCCATATGTTTGTATATGATATTTTAAAATTAATTTCTCATTAATTTTAAACAAAACTTTTATACTTCCATATATAATATCAACATATACCGACAGGCTTGTGATGGATATTTTTATGTAACATGTAAAATATAAAACAATACAGACATACATGTTTGTATCAAATTGTTCCAATTTCTTACTTAATTTGTACAAACATAGGCTGCATATACATATATGTACGTATATGATTTTACTTATATGAACATATATTTCAGGATCCTGGCTTTGTTGAACCAGGCCTCAGCTGTTAACGCCTGATTGGTTGAATGGAGTTAGTTACAGCCTCTGATTGGTCGGTTCTTTATGGTTTCTGTATCTATAATGAATAAAGAGCCATCTCTACTCTGTTTAATTATGACTCTGTGTGTGTGTGTGTGTGTGTGTGTGTGTGTATGGCCCATCCATTAACACACAGAAAGACAAAGACTTACAGATGTTCATGAAATAAACATGGTCGACCTCTTCCTGTCAACAACAACAAACAACAACAAACATCATCAGTACGATGTCAGACGTCGTTTCTGTAGCAGCTTGAAACACAGTGGAGCTGTAGACCTGGAGAGCTGGTCTACAGGACCTGGATCAGGTCTCCAGGACCTGGATCAGCTCTACAGGACCTGGATCAGGTCTCCAGGAGAGCTGATCCAGGACTGGTGCAGCCTGCCTGAGGGTGTGAGGTGTAACAGCAGCTTTAAAAGTGAATCAGTTTCAGCAGAGCTGTTACTGGTTTGGATCAGCTGGTCTGTCTGGGGACAGGAAGACACCTCTGTGGAAGATTCAGCTGCTGGTCAAAACCTCCTGACCCACCGACACTGAAGGACAACAACTCCCATGATCCCGCGCTACGTCGTGTCTTTTGTCTGAGCAGTGATTCGAACCGACAGGAAACGAGCCCTTCAATGTTTTTAAAGAAAATTCATTTTCACAACATTCAAAAACATTATTTATATTTTAAATTTTCATCTTTTCACCAAAATGATAGTTGTTCCACTGGAGGAACCTCCGCGGCCCAGCAGTGGGACCCGGTCCACAGGTGGGGAACCACTGTAAGTAAGTTCAGCTGTTGAGAACTTGTCTCTATCAGTTTGTTCACTGAATGTCAGACATCAGAGATCTGGAGAAAGAAATGCTATTTCTTTATTTTGTAAGAAATTTAAGGCGGATTTTTACTTTTTACAAGAGACACGTGTTAATATGGGATTATAATTTCTGGAAGAACCAACGAGGTGATAATATTTGGATGTGCTATGGAAGTAATAAATCTGCTGGACCCTCCATTTTGAGCGGGAAATTTGATGGTAGAATCTTGAAAGGAAAACCTCATGATTTTGGTTGAAAGTTTAAGGACATCCGTTTCATTTTGGGGAATATTTCTGCCACATATTATTGTTCCATGAACAGAAGTCTCTCCTTGAGGAGGTTTCTATCTGCTCATGTAAAATGAATGACACATTTATTTTAATCAAGTTTCACTTCTCGGAAATATTGAATTATTTGAGTTCTAATTTATTTGTGTTTTATTTCTTTATTTCCTTTTTCTTTCACTTGTTCACCATGGACAGTCCTTACACCGTCATATGTTTATAACATGTATATATAAATGTTTTATGACCCTTTTCTATATGAAAATGAGCACTGGTACAATTCATGTATGATTTCCTTTTGCTCAATAAAACATTTGAAATAAGTTAATAGTTTGTTTTTGTCCTTTTAAAATACTTTTCTTTTTTTCATCACCCTTTTTTATATATGTCGCGTTTAATTCCCTTTGCATTTATTCTTATTGTTCATAATTTACTATGTTATGATTGTTTCTCCTATTTTCAATATTTAAACATTTTATCCAGATGAAAATCTTTGAATAATAAAACATTTGAAAAGAAAATGACTGAGAGGCAGAAGTTAGAGATGAAGAGTTTACAGCTTCAGAGGTGGAGAAACACCCCGTCCTCACTGCTCCAGTCTGCAGATACTTCATCAGCAGACAGCAGCGCCCCCCGCTGACCGACAGCAGTAAAGCCTCTGACATCACTCTGCACATCAGTCAAATGAAACTGAAGTTCAGATAATGAGATAAAAAAAACGAAGTAAAAATAAAATAAATGAGGATTTAATTCAGACTGACAGGCTGCTTCTTCACAAACATCTGTACACACCCTGAACGCACCACACACACTCAGAGAGGAAACAACACACACCCTGAACGCACCACACACACTCAGAGGATGTTAAAGGTTTGATCTCACACTGATGTTTGAGCCTGAAGTCACAGTTCAGTTTGATCTGATGAAGATGAAGATGATACAGATGTTGACAGTTGATGAACATCAGTGATAACCAGATGTTGTGTGCTCTGCTGCCCCCTGCTGGATCTGAGGTCACATCCATCAAATGACATCCATCATTCTGACATGAAAATAAAAGCAGTTTCAACTCTGTCCATGTGGTGCATTTACAGACACTCGGACATCTGAGAACTTTACATTGGCTGTCATGGAGCCTTCAGGGGACTCTCAGAAAATCAGACAAAAAAACAATCAAGTGACCTTTATATTTGTCTTATTCTATCTTTTCTCCTTTTATTGACACTGTGATTTTATGTCTTTGCTGTTATTGTTTTTGTGCTGAGTCGAGGTCGACCAACATGGCTGCTGTGTGAAAAGTTTTGTATCAAACCTCAGATGTTGGATTGTCCCTGAATGCATCAGCAGGGAGAGTCTCAGCTGTCTGCTGCATCATGAGATGATCAATGATGATCAATGATGATCACAAAAATCAAGTCAATCAAACCTCCCTGTGATAAACTGTGAGCAGGTTTGAGTCTGAATGAACGTCACCGGTAGAAACAGGAAAGTCGAACACAGGTTCAATTCACACCTGGTACACACCTGTTCACACACCTGTTCACACTCCTGTTCACACTCCTGTTCACACTCCTGTTCACACACCTGTTCACACTGGTACACATCTGTTCACACACCTGTTCACACTCCTGTTCACACTGGTACACACCTGTTCACACAGCTGTTCACACTTCTGTTCACACACCTGTTCACACTGGTACACACCTGTTCACACACTGGTACACACCTGTTCACACACCTGTTCACACACCCGTTCACACACCTATTCACACCTGGTACACACCTGTTCACACTGGTACACACCCGTTCACACACCTATTCACACCTGGTACACACCTATTCACACCTGGTACACACCTGTTCACACTGGTACACACCTGTTCAAACACTGTTACACAGCTGTTCACACACCTGTTCACACACCAGACCTGACACATCAATACTGGAAACACAGCTTCATGTTCCCAGTGTTCCCAGTGTTCAAGTGTTCCCAGTGTTCCAGTGTTCCCAGTGTTCCCAGTGGGACCAGTGTTCCCAGTGTTCCAGTGTTCCCAGTGTTCCATTGTTCCCAGTGTTCCCAGTGTTCCCAGTGTTCCCAGTGTTCCCAGTGTTCCAGTGTTCCCAGTGTTCCCAGTGGGACCAGCAGACTGTGTCTTGTTCATATTTGACTCTTATTCTGAAGTCTCGATCGTTTCCTTCATTTTCAAAGTTGAGCAGTTTTAAAAAGATGAAAAGAGAAAAGTTCTGAATAATGAAATTTGAAGTGACAGATTAAATGTTTGCAGCTCTGAAATCGACCGACGCTTCATGACAGAGTCTGAACCTCCATCATTGATTATTGATTAAATATTGATCAGTCATGTGCTGTTGTTACATCATCTTCACCATGACGTTGTTGTATGGCGAATCCTCCGCTCCTCCTCTTCCTCCTCCTCCTCCTCCTCCTCCTCCTCTTGCACCTGCTGCTGCTCCTCGTCGTCTTCTTCTTCTTCTTCTTCGTTGGTGACCTGGATCGCCCTCTGGGGTCGTTTGGGCACGGCGTAGTCGTCCACCCGGGGGTTGTATGGGTACTCGTGACCTTTGGGGTCAGCGGCCGTACCCATGATCCTCCAGGCGTCTCCTCTCATTTCCTCGGGGTCGTCGTACACTGAGGGGGGCCGGTGGACTTCTGCCCTCCAGAGGCGCCGGCGGTGGCGGCGCAGCCTCAGGCTCGTCGTAGATGTGCTCCACCTTCCCGTATGTTGGTCCGAGGGCGTCGGCGTCGCTCAGGAAGACGTTTCTGATCTTCATCTCGTCGATGCTGTCATAGAGCGGGTCGCCGCTGGACTCACAGCTTCGGGCAGGATGCGAGCTCAGGATGTCCGCCATCATGTTCTTATTGATGGTATCAAAGGGGAGGGAGTACTCCGGCTCCGGGGGGGTGATCTGAGGAGGGGTGCAGGGGGAGCCAGGCTGTTCCCTCTCTC
>BDMU01000148.1:237500-275000 GCA_002217815.1 Seriola quinqueradiata
AAGCACTTAGAGCTTCATTTCTTATATGAAATGTGCTGTACAAAATAAAGCTTATTATGATTGTTATTATTATTAAGAGACTGGTCCAGATGTTCTGCAGCTGGTGACCCGTCAGGAGGGAGGGACTTGTTGTTGGGCCTCAGAGAACAGACAGTCTGGACCGTTTAGTTTTCTATATTTCCAGGTTTTAACTAGAGGAAACACTTCGACTGCCACCTGACAAACAGCTCAGTGAGGCCGAGCTGGACTCTGTGGACCAGCTGTCCTGATCCTTTGAGTCCACGTCCATGTGACAGGAAGTAGAACCACCAGCTTGAAGCAGAGAGGAGTGATGGGACACGTGGTGGAGGTACCAGCATCCAGGACCACAGTCCAGGACCAGTGACAACCACAAGCTGGGCGTAGTCAGCCAGTTACTTACACCTTACTTACTTGGTCATGCTGCAGTTAAGACAGAGTCAGAGGAACCTTTTGCTTTTTCCCTTTCTCTGGTAGCTAAGGTCTTTTACGATTCAACTGACTTTAAGTGATTCCTTAACTATATGACTAAGATCAGGAGAAAAGCTTAAATACTTAAGTGAGCATTTTATGGAAACCTTAACTCAGACTTTAAGGAAAATCTTAAGGTGTTTTGTGAAACTGGCTCCTGGGCTCCACCTTTTAGGACCGATGACAATGAATACATTAAAGTTTATGACGTCTGTTGTCGTGAACAGGATGTGAACTGTGATGCGTTCACTGACCAGCGCAGTGGGAAAGTGGAGCTGGTTGGAGATGACAGTTTCACACTGACTTGTAGAAGAAGAGAGAACAGATTATGCTCTCGTGCTCATACAGGTAGACAGACGGGTAGGACATGTAGACAGGTGAAGATGTGTACCTGTCTCTCTGCCGCTGTACAGGGAGTTGTCCTCCATTCCTTCATCTTCGTCCACCCGGTTTCCTCTCTGCAGGCTGCCTCGCTTCACCCCGTGCTCCGTCCAGCTCATCTGCACAGTCAGGACAAACTGCATTAGAGCTGCAACTAACCACCATCTCCTTTAATAACCACCACCATCTTTACTAACCACCACCATCATTACTAACCACCATCATAATTACTAACCACCACCATCATTACTAACCACCATCACCATCCTTACTAACCACCATCACCATCTTTACTAACCACCACCATCATTACTAACCACCATCATAATTACTAACCACCACCATCATTACTAACCACCATCACCATCCTTACTAACCACCATCATAATTACTAACCACCACCATCATTACTAACCACCATCACCATCCTTACTAACCACCACCATCATTACTAACCACCATCACCATCCTTACTAACCACCACCATCTTTACTAACCACCACCATCATTACTAACCACCATCATAATTACTAACCACCACCATCATTACTAACCACCATCACCATCATTACTAACCACCATCACCATCATTACTAACCACCACCATCATTACTAACCACCATCACCTTTACTAATCACCATCACCATCATTACTAACCACCATCATAATTACTAACCACCACCATCATTACTAACCACCATCACCATCCTTACTAACCACCATCATATTTACTAACCACCACCATCATTACTAACCACCATCATAATTACTAACCACCACCATCATTACTAACCACCATCATAATTACTAACCACCACCATCATTACTAACCACCATCACCATCATTACTAACCACCATCATAATTACTAACCACCACCATCATTACTAACCACCATCATAATTACTAACCACCACCATCCTTACTAACCACCACCACCATCATTACTAACCACCATCACCATCATTACTAACCACCATCACCATCATTACTAACCACCATCACCTTTACTAACCACCACCATCATTAGTCACCACCACCATCATTAGTCAGCATCATCATCATTACTAACCACCATCACCATCATTACTAACCACCATCATCATTACTAACCACCATCACCTTTACTAACCACCACCATCATTACTAACCACCATCATCATTACTAACCATCGTCAACAGAAGTTCACCTGTGACCTTCTGGTGTTACATCACCAACCTCCACCTGAAACAGCTGGAGGCTCCTGATACATTTCAGATTGTAGGAAACGTCCAGATGAGGTTTGGACAAACAGTTTTTAACAGTCTACGTTATTCTCAGGCCTTCAAAATAAAAGCCTGTGTTCCTCTGGTTGTTTGAGACACCAGTCAGACAGACGCTGCCGTGTGATTGGCTGTTGTTGTGTATTTCCTGTCAAACTCAGACAGAAAGAGGAAGTAGAGCTGTGACTCAGGACTGTCAGGTGTCTGTCATCACCCTGCTATTTATAACCACACAACATTTAACATCAAACCGAGAGAGGGAACATTTACATTTCATTCATGTTTGATCAATTTTAAGTTGATTTCCTGTTTATGTCACATGTTAAATGTGTTGTCGTGTTTTTATTAACTATTGCTTCTTTATACAGATCCTCATTCATCAGTTTCCTCTTCTTCTGCTGTCGGAGCTTCAGGTGTGAATGAGTCTGTGACAACCACCGTCTCAGCAGCAAGGTCCACATGTTCCCACGGCAGAACCATCAGGAACCATCAGGAACTTCTAACCATCTTTTACGATTACTTTCATTAATTAGTTACTTTTTCTAAAGTCTGGACAGAGTCAGAACAAACCAGAACAAACCCTTTGTGTACTTACAGCCCATTTTACATCTTACGTGCTGCTGTCCACTCCCAGTCACAGACTGGTTCTGTGACCTTGACCTTTGACCTTTAACCACTAAAATCTAATCAGTCCATCCTTGAGTCCTAGTAAACATGTTACTGAGATATTGTGTCCACGAGAATAAGACGCACGGACAAGCCGAAAACAAAACGCCTGAAGAGTCAGTTTTTACAACGTGTGACACTACGACATCCTGACACGTGACCCGACCACCGTCACGTGACCTCACTAACGTCACGTGA
This sequence comes from Seriola quinqueradiata, assembly GCA_002217815.1. Taxonomy (NCBI): domain Eukaryota; kingdom Metazoa; phylum Chordata; class Actinopteri; order Carangiformes; family Carangidae; genus Seriola; species Seriola quinqueradiata. The sequence continues at coordinate 240,498 of BDMU01000148.1, forward strand.
CCCGACCACCGTCACGTGACCTCACTAACGTCACGTGACCTCACTAACGTCACGTGACCCGACCACCGTCACGTGACCCGACCACCGTCACGTGACCTCACTAACGTCACGTGACCTCACTAACGTCACGTGACCCGACCACCGTCACGTGACCTCACTAACGTCACGTGACCTCACTAACGTCACGTGACCCGACCACCGTCACGTGACCTCACTAACGTCACGTGACCTCACTAACGTCATGTGTAGTCAACACGCCTTTTCAAGCAGTTTCAGTTTGAACGTTGTAGTGAGGACATGTGTGAGTGTGTGTCTGTGTGTCTGTGTGTGTGTGTGTTGTGTGTGTGTGTGTGTGTGTGTGTGTCTGTGTGTGTGTGTGTCTGTGTGTGTGTGTGTGTGTGTGTACCTACAGGGAAGGCGATCTCACACAGCTTGTGAGTCCAGTCCTCCACCTGGTGTCTGTCTGCAGCGAACACGTAGATCTTCTCCGTGGTCTCCACCAGGAACGGTCCTGTGTCTCTGGGACATCCGTCCATCTCCACCTCCGACACCCGGATACAGTCCGCAAGACGGATCACCTAGGAGACGTTGACAGGATGTTATCACCTTGGTAACACACTACAACTACAACTGAACTTGTAGTCTTCCTGATAGATTAGGACGGAGCAGGTCAGGGGAGTCAAACCGGTGCAGAGGAGCACAGTAGAAGATGAAGACTAGAGTACAATAGAATAGAGAATGGGGGGGGGGGAGTAGTAGAGTAGAATACAGTGGAGAAGAACCAGTAGAGTCCAGTAGAGTGCAGTTCAGTCCAGTACAGTCCAGTAGAGTCCAGTAGAGTGCAGTAGAGTCCAGTAGAGTGCAGTAGAGTCTAGTACAGTCCAGTAAAGTCCAGTAGAGTCTAGTAAAGTCTAGTAGAGTGCAGTAGAGTCCAGTAGAGTCGAGTCCAGTAAAGTCTAGTAGAGTCCAGTAGGGTCTAGTAGAGTCTAGTAGAGTGCAGTAGAGTCCAGTAGAGTCGAGTCCAGTAAAGTCTAGTAGAGTCCAGTAAAGTCTAGTAGAGTCCAGTAAAGTCCAGTAGAATCTAGTAGAGTGTAGTAGAGTGCAGTAGAGTGCAGTAGAGTCCAGTAAAGTCCAGTAGAGTCTAGTAAAGTCCAGTAGAGTGCAGTAGAGTCTAGTACAGTCCAGTAGAGTCCAGTAGAGTGCAGTAGAGTCCAGTAGAGTGCAGTAGAGTCTAGTAAAGTCCAGTAAAGTCCAGTAGAGTCTAGTAGAGTGTAGTAGAGTGCAGTAGAGTGCAGTAGAGTCCAGTAAAGTCCAGTAGAGTCTAGTAAAGTCTAGTAGAGTGCAGTAGAGTCCAGTAGAGTCGAGTCCAGTAAAGTCTAGTAGAGTCCAGTAGGGTCTAGTAGAGTCTAGTAGAGTGCAGTAGAGTCCAGTAGAGTCGAGTCCAGTAAAGTCTAGTAGAGTCCAGTAAAGTCCAGTAGAGTCTAGTAGAGTGTAGTAGAGTGCAGTAGAGTGCAGTAGAGTCCAGTAAAGTCCAGTAGAGTCTAGTAAAGTCCAGTAGAGTGCAGTAGAGTCTAGTACAGTCCAGTAGAGTGCAGTAGAGTGCAGTAGAGTGCAGTAGAGGGTTGTGGAATCCAGTAAAGCGCAGTAGAGTCCAGTAGAGTCCAGTAGAGTGCAGTAGAGTCCAGTAGAGTCCAGCAGAGTCCGGTAGAGTGCAGTAGAGTCTCGTAGAGTGCAGTAGAGTCCCGTAGACTGCAGTAGAGTCCAGTAGAGTGCAGTAGAGTCCAGTAGAGTGCAGTACAGTCCAGTAGAGTCTAGTAGAGTCCAGTAGAGTCTAGTAGAGTCCAGTAGAGTCCAGTAGAGTCTAGTAAAGTCTAGTAGAGTGCAGTAGAGTCCAGTAGAGTGCAGTAGAGTCTAGTAGAGTCCAGTAGAGTGCAGTAGAGTGTAGTAGAGTGTAGTAGAGTGCAGTAGAGTGTAGTAGAGTGCAGTAGAGTCTAGTAAAGTCCAGTAGAGTCTAGTAAAGTCCAGTAGAGTGCAGTAGAGTGCAGTAGAGTCCAGTAGAGTGCAGTAGAGTGTAGTAGAGTGTAGTAGAGTGCAGTAGAGTGCAGTAGAGTCTAGTAGAGTCCAGTAGAGTCCAGTAGAGTGCAGTAGAGTCTAGTAGAGTGTAGTAAAGTGCAGTAGAGTGTAGTAGAGTGTAGTAGAGTGCAGTAGAGTGCAGTAGAGTGTAGTAGAGTGCAGTAGAGCGCAGTAGAGTCTAGTAAAGTCCAGTAGAGTCTAGTAAAGTCCAGTAGAGTGCAGTAGAGTGCAGTAGAGTCTAGTAGAGTCCAGTAGAGTCCAGTAGAGTGCAGTAGAGTCTAGTAGAGTCCAGTAGAGTGTAGTAGAGTCCAGTAGAGTGCAGTAGAGTCTAGTAAAGTCCAGTAGAGTCTAGTAAAGTCCAGTAGAGTGCAGTAGAGTGCAGTAGAGTCCAGTAGAGTGTAGTAGAGTGTAGTAGAGTCCAGTAGAGTGTAGTAGAGTGCAGTAGAGTCCAGTAGAGTGTAGTAGAGTGTAGTAGAGTGCAGTAGAGTCCAGTAGAGTCCAGTAGAGTGCAGTAGAGTGTAGTAGAGTGTAGTAGAGTGCAGTAGAGTCCAGTAGTGTCTAGTAGAGTCCAGTAGAGTGCAGTAGAGTGTAGTAGAGTGCAGTAGAGTCCAGTAGAGTCTAGTAGAGTCCAGTAGAGTGCAGTAGAGTGCAGTAGAGTGTAGTAGAGTGTAGTAGAGTGCAGTAGAGTCCAGTAGAGTGTAGTAGAGTGCAGTAGAGTGTAGTAGAGTCTAGTAGAGTCCAGTAGAGTCCAGTAGAGTGTAGTAGAGTGCAGTAGAGTGTAGTAGAGTCTAGTAGAGTCCAGTAGAGTCCAGTAGAGTGTAGTAGAGTGCAGTAGAGTGTAGTAGAGTCTAGTAGAGTCCAGTAGAGTGCAGTAGAGTGCAGTAGAGTGTAGTAGAGTCTAGTAGAGTCCAGTAGAGTCCAGTAGAGTGTAGTAGAGTGCAGTAGAGTGTAGTAGAGTGCAGTAGAGTGTAGTAGAGTCCAGTAGAGTCTAGTAGAGTCCAGTAGAGTGTAGTAGAGTGCAGTAGAGTCCAGTAGAGTCTAGTAGAGTGCAGTACAGTCCAGTAGAGTCTAGTAGAGTCCAGTAGAGTCCAGTAGAGTGTAGTAGAGTGCAGTAGAGTGTAGTAGAGTCTAGTAGAGTCCAGTAGAGTCTAGTAGAGTGCAGTAGAGTGCAGTAGAGTGCAGTAGAGTGTAGTAGAGTGCAGTAGAGTCCAGTAGAGTCTAGTAGAGTCCAGTAGAGTGCAGTAGAGTGCAGTAGAGTGTAGTAGAGTCTAGTAGAGTCCAGTAGAGTCCAGTAGAGTGTAGTAGAGTGCAGTAGAGTGTAGTAGAGTCTAGTAGAGTCCAGTAGAGTCCAGTAGAGTGCAGTAGAGTGCAGTAGAGTGTAGTAGAGTCTAGTAGAGTCCAGTAGAGTCCAGTAGAGTGTAGTAGAGTGCAGTAGAGTCTAGTAGAGTCCAGTAGAGTCTAGTAGAGTCCAGTAGAGTCTAGTAGAGTCCAGTAGAGTGCAGTAGAGTGTAGTAGAGTCCACTAGAGTGCAGTAGAGTGTAGTAGAGTCCAGTAGAGTGCAGTAGAGTGCAGTAGAGTGCAGTAGAGTCTAGTAGAGTCCAGTAGAGTGCAGTAGAGTCTAGTAGAGTCCAGTAGAGTGTAGTAGAGTCCAGTAGAGTGCAGTAGAGTCTAGTAAAGTCCAGTAGAGTCTAGTAAAGTCCAGTAGAGTGCAGTAGAGTGCAGTAGAGTCCAGTAGAGTGTAGTAGAGTGTAGTAGAGTCCAGTAGAGTGTAGTAGAGTGCAGTAGAGTCCAGTAGAGTGTAGTAGAGTGTAGTAGAGTGCAGTAGAGTCCAGTAGAGTCCAGTAGAGTGCAGTAGAGTGTAGTAGAGTGTAGTAGAGTGCAGTAGAGTCCAGTAGTGTCTAGTAGAGTCCAGTAGAGTGCAGTAGAGTGTAGTAGAGTGCAGTAGAGTCCAGTAGAGTCTAGTAGAGTCCAGTAGAGTGCAGTAGAGTGCAGTAGAGTGTAGTAGAGTCTAGTAGAGTCCAGTAGAGTCCAGTAGAGTGTAGTAGAGTGCAGTAGAGTGTAGTAGAGTCTAGTAGAGTCCAGTAGAGTCCAGTAGAGTGTAGTAGAGTGCAGTAGAGTGTAGTAGAGTCTAGTAGAGTCCAGTAGAGTCCAGTAGAGTGTAGTAGAGTGCAGTAGAGTGTAGTAGAGTCTAGTAGAGTCCAGTAGAGTGCAGTAGAGTGCAGTAGAGTGTAGTAGAGTCTAGTAGAGTCCAGTAGAGTCCAGTAGAGTGTAGTAGAGTGCAGTAGAGTGTAGTAGAGTGCAGTAGAGTGTAGTAGAGTCCAGTAGAGTCTAGTAGAGTCCAGTAGAGTGTAGTAGAGTGCAGTAGAGTCCAGTAGAGTCTAGTAGAGTGCAGTACAGTCCAGTAGAGTGTAGTAGAGTCTAGTAGAGTCCAGTAGAGTCCAGTAGAGTGTAGTAGAGTGCAGTAGAGTGTAGTAGAGTCTAGTAGAGTCCAGTAGAGTCTAGTAGAGTGCAGTAGAGTGCAGTAGAGTGCAGTAGAGTGTAGTAGAGTGCAGTAGAGTCCAGTAGAGTCTAGTAGAGTCCAGTAGAGTGCAGTAGAGTGCAGTAGAGTGTAGTAGAGTCTAGTAGAGTCCAGTAGAGTCCAGTAGAGTGTAGTAGAGTGCAGTAGAGTGTAGTAGAGTCTAGTAGAGTCCAGTAGAGTCCAGTAGAGTGCAGTAGAGTGCAGTAGAGTGTAGTAGAGTCTAGTAGAGTCCAGTAGAGTCCAGTAGAGTGTAGTAGAGTGCAGTAGAGTCTAGTAGAGTCCAGTAGAGTCTAGTAGAGTCCAGTAGAGTCTAGTAGAGTCCAGTAGAGTGCAGTAGAGTGTAGTAGAGTCCACTAGAGTGCAGTAGAGTGTAGTAGAGTCCAGTAGAGTGCAGTAGAGTGCAGTAGAGTGCAGTAGAGTCTAGTAGAGTCCAGTAGAGTCTAGTAGAGTCCAGTAGAGTCCAGTAGAGTGCACTGTACCTTCTTGTGTTCCTGCTGTTTGCGCAGACTCTTGTCACTCTTCTCCACCGTCCCTCCATCTTTACACTCAAAGAACTCCAGCCTGGAGATCGAACAGGAACTTTCTCTGTACAGGACGCACCACACACGCTTCCACTTCTACACACACACACAGAAAACAGAGGTGGAAACACTGGTCTGAGAACAGTGATAAAGTCACAGAAGTTGCTGCTGTTGAATCAGAGATAAACTCACATGGACAAGATGGCTGACACTGTTACTCCTGCTATATAAGTTCCCTGCTGCTGTTGGTTAAAGTGGGGGGGGGGGGAGCCCTAAGGTCCGGGGGGGGGGGGGGGGGGGGGTCTGCCTGAACAATCTGATGTCTGGAGCAGCAGGGGGCCGGTTTTACAAAGATATTTTAGGCCGCATCCACACGGCTACACTTTTGTTTTAAAACTGGTCTTTCGCGCTTTCGAGGACCGGAAAGACACTTTTGGAAAACGCTGCTATGCACGTTTTATTCTGAAAACACAGGTCATGTTTTATTTTATTTTGAAAACTCTGGGGTTGTGTTGTAGTTTGGACGGACAGAAACTGAGACCTTTGTAAACGATGAGGTCACAGTCATGGCCTCTCCTGATTGGCTTTTCTTTAAATTGAAAAAAGTCATAATTTACCCAGAAGTCATTGCTCCACAGTCCATCTTAAGATATTGTAAAACTAAACAGCTTTGTGCAGCAGATGAATTCAGACTCAGTCAGTCTGAAGTCTGACCGTTAAAGTCTCTCAGTGAAACACATTTCACCACGATGATCTACAAACAAATTGATTTCTGATCTTTATAATAAAAACCTGTTTATATTCCTGGATCAGCAGAGGGAGGGGCTTCTCTCTCGTGTGTGTGTGTGTGTGTGTGTGTGTGTGTGTGTGTGTGTGTGTGTGTGTGTGTGTGTGTGTGTCGCCCTGCTTGTTCTTGTTGCTGTACATAACGTTATGTGTGGTGTTAACGTTAGCTCTGTTGCTAGCGGTGCTGTTAGCAGTGTGTGTCAGTGTTACAGTTCGTACCTTCCCAAACCTCTGCTGCTGGAGGTAGAGCATCCCCTGTTTCCTGATGTCCTCCTCCATGACACTTGTGCAGGTCCTCCTCCTTTCCTCACCTCTTCTTTCTCTCCTCCTCCTTTCCTCACCTCTTCTTTCTCCTCCTCCTCCGTTCCTCACCTCTTCTTTCTCCTCCTCCCCTCTTGCTCCACTATTCTCGACGTTTCCTCTCTCGCCTCCTTGTTTTTCTTCTCTGACTTTCTGCTTCCTCCTCTTCTTGTCATCCACTTTCTTCTCTTTCTTCTCTTTTCAGTCTCCTCCTCCTCCCCACCTCCTTTTTTCTTGTGCGTTGTGTTTGAATCTTTTTGTTGCTCTTCTTTTTTAAAGGGCTTCAAACTTCAGCCTCTCCTTTATCTCGTCTTCATCCTTCTCCACCTCCTCTCGTCTCCTTTTGTTTCTTCTCTCTTCTGTTTTCTTGGTTTACTTGCTCAACTCTTTCCAGCCTCTCTCCTCTGCTGTGGTGCACCTCCTCTCTTCTCTGCTCTCTGTCTGTCTGTGGTATCAGTGTGATGCAGACGAGCGTCGAGTGTGTCATCTGTTTCCTGCCCTCACACTCTGTTGCAACATGTAATGCAGAAGTAACCGGCCGTGTGAAACTCCTGTCACAGTCGTTCCCTCCCCCTCGTTCACAATTTCATTTACATCCATCTTCTTCTCTCTTTGCGTCTCATCACGCCATCGTCTCTTTTTTATTATTTTTCACCTTTGTCTCGACTCACACCTGCTCCTTCGTGTGTTGATGTAGATCTTCATAAAAACATCATCAGGTGTCACGCGCCCCCTGGTGGTCGTGTTGGAGACTCTCAGTCTGTTTCTGACTATAAACCGGTGGAAGACGTGTTCAAGTACCACACAGTCAAAACTAAACTCACCTCCAGTCACATCCCTGTTCATCCAGAAAAATAAAACAGGAACCATTTGTGTGAAATTTTGTCATAATTGCTGTGAAGTCTTGATTTATGGCTAAAAAGTGTTTTGTGAGGTCACGCTGATCTTGACCTTTGACCTTTGACCTTGAGCCACAAAACCATCGTCATCTTCATCCTTGAGCCCAACTGAATGTTTGCACCACATCTGAAGAAGTTCCGTCAAGACATTACCGAGATATATAACAACCTGAAAACAAAATGGCTGCCGCTCTGACTGTCACGTCAGCAAGTAAACGTCGGTGCAGGCTGTTACAGCAGGTTACAGTTGATGTGTGGCTGTTACACCATTACTTACCAAACACAGGTTGAGCGCCACAGTTGCTGCATCCGCCTCGTACTTCACCGCCCTCTTGTGGTGGCAGCAGGATCATGTCCAGGAGCTTGTAGAAGTGCAGAACCAGAGGCTGCTGTTTCAGGACCCTAAAGAAGAGGACAACAAGCCAAGTGTGAGTATGACAGCTCTTATAAATACATGAAGCCAACTACTTACTTTATTATTTGAGCCATGTTCCATATTTATTAAAACAAAATCATTGCTCTTGATAATACACAGCTGTGGCCCTCTGCAGGCTGCTGCAGGAGTGATATTGCCTGATCCTATACGTGCAACATTAAACTACTACTATTATTAATTTGGTATTAATGTTGTGAGTAATGAAGGGTCAGGAAAAGACAGATGTCCTCTCTCCTGTCTGTCCTCCACCTGTCAGTGTGTCCTTCACTTTCCTTGTTATTGCTTATTATCGTGTAAGAAAGAAATATATACATTCAATCATCCTGAATCTGTCCTGGTGCCTTTCAACTATCTGGTCGAGATCTAGTGACTGCAAAGGCCATAGCATGTGATTCCATCTTTATTTTTATCTGATAATTAGCTAATTATGCTAATTGCACAAACTACGCTACATACAAGCTCTTACCATATGAACAGTAAGTCAAAGATGAAGGATCTATTCACAACATTAAACACACCTGTAGAAGACATTTACCTACAATGAGGCAACACAAAACACAACATGTCTAATCTACTAAGTGTATATTAGGGCTGGGCAAAACAATTATTTTTGTAATCGATTAATCTAATGATTCACTTTTTCAATTGGATTCGATTGGATTATCGATTATTTTCCCATTATTTGACTTATATAGCAATTTACATTTGCTGATTTATGTATTTCAATGAAAAAACACAAATTTCTTCATTACAACATTTTTATTGTTTTCACCAAAAATGACCAAATTCTAAATTAAATTCAAGTAATGAAAACAATAGTGCAGTCTGAAGTCAGAGGTCGCGTTTAACAAAAAATAAAATGAAATAAAATACTTTCAATAAATAAAACAAGTTCTTGTTGAGCTAGGAACTAGGAACAAAGTGGCAGTAAACAAAAGAAAGTATTCAAGATGGCCGCTGAGACAACATGGCGTGTGGGTGTAGGAAGCTCATGTAGGTTAAAGGTTAGCTGCAGGTCCTTGTACTGGGATGTACTCCAGGTATGTGAGTGGACACACCTGCTGTCATGATCGCTGCGTCAACTCTTGAGTTATGGCCAAAAAGTGTTTACTGAGGTCATACTGACCTTTGACCTTCGACCACCTTCTCCATGAGGATCAAAAGCAGAGTTCCTGCAGCATATGGGTCATTAACACATGAATGTTATTTATAAAGTCAAATAGATGATAAAAGCAGGGTGTGCTTTAGGGCGTGGCTACCATGATCTGCCAACCAATCAGGACAAAGGATAGAGTGAGTCACAGATTTGAGATGTTATTCAGTCAGAGGTTTTCAGCCTGTTTTCACCAGCTGAAGTCAGCATCCCATAGTGTGAGTTATGGATGCAAGTTTGACTGAAGTCAGGAAACAGGCAGAAGAAAACTGTCATTTATTGATCTTAAATCTCAAAACTTTCAGTAACTGTACAGCAAGTCGATACACCAATGTTCAGTGAGTCCCAGCAGGACAGAGTCTCGTTTCCAGAACATGAACACAGATTCATGTCTGGAGCGTTTGAAGGTAAAACTAAAGAATGAAAGAAGTTTCCTCTTCACGTTAGGTCCAGCTGTGATGACAGGTATGGATCCACCTCACACAGAACATGAATCAGAGCTGAACTGGCTGCCGGTCCTTTTCTTCGCACCATGTCGATCACCTCTCGAGCTTTCTCTGCCCTGCCCGGTGTCGCGGCAGCAGACTCCATTTCACCGCCAGTTAACACCTCGCAGTCCAGGAGTTTATCCAGCAGCTCACGAAGAACAGGTCCTGACACTCTGTCGATGAACTGAGTCCGAACAGACTTCAGCTTCTCTTCTGCTGAGACACTCGGAGTCCCTGCTGAGACACTCGGAGTCCCTGCTGAGACACTGGGAGTCCCTGCTGAGACACTCGGAGTCCCTGCTGAGACACTGGGAGTCCCTGCTGAGACACTCGGAGTCCCTGCTGAGACACTCGGAGTCCCTGCTGGACCAGGACCTGGAAGATGAACTAGAAACATACTTGTGTTCAATAAGCACATCTCTAGTGTATAAGCAAATTTAATCACTGATGATAAATGTTGCTGAGCTGAGAATTGAGCCTTATATACACAGCTAATGAAATGTGGAGGTAACCGGTCAGCAGTCCACAGCGATCACACCAGGCCGACCGTCACTCTGTAAAATCCATCAAACACCGTTTCTTCAGTGTCAACTCTGATCTAACGTGACCAGCACAACACGGGACAGTGACATGTGACCGTGTGACCGGCTGACCAGTTAAAACCACATGAACAAGATGTGGAGAAAGAAAGAATCTGAGAAACAACTGGAGGAGAAGTGACTGTCACACTTTCTCAAAGACACAGATTTACAGTCCTTATTCTTCACAAAGCTCCTCAGTCCTACTTTTCTCACTGGCTGGATACACTGGCCAGTGAGACCCTTTAAAGCTGGTTCAAGTGACTGTAGAATAAAAGAGGATCCGAGGCTTTACCTGGCAGGTGAACCTCACACTCCCAGACAGCTGTCTCCTCCTGGTCTCGGACCGCCACAGTGGTTTCCTCTATGTTTGCAGGCAGGATGATCTCAAACGTCGGGGGATAATTTGGTCCAAAGTCCAGGTCAAAGTCATCTTTCTGAAAAGCAGCAGCACCAGGGTCAGTGTCTTGAAGTAACCGACATCAGCTTCACTCTGAAACACTCACCTGAGGCTGGACTTTATGGGCCTTCGGACAGTGAACGGTGTAAGTTTGATTTTTGATGAGTGTGCATTTGGAAGGCTTCCGGATGAGCACACAATCTTCCTGCTTTGCCTTCACCTTGAGAACAATCAGAACATTTCATTAGAGGGTTCGTCCTCAGCAGAGCCCGATAAAACAGGTCAGCTTCACCGGGCTGGACGAACAGGACGGTGAGGACGAGGAAAAAGACAGACCTGCGATGATCTGTCCCTCTGAGTGACTTTTTTGTTTGATGTTTAACAAACCACGACCACATCCTCTCCTGGCCACACCCACCCACCACTGTGTTGTTTGTCCAACATTTGTCCATCTCCGTTTAATCATCTCCGTTTTGTCCAGCTTCAAAAATAAAACTAGAATCTCCTTGTCAGAGTGTTTTGTGAGTTCACACTGACCTTTGACCTTTGACCACCTAAATCTAATTGGTCTATCCTTGAGTCCAACGTTTCTCAGTCTTTGTTCTTCTGTGTTCTTGTGGAACGTCATCAGTCTCAGCTTCAAGTACAGATCACATATCTGAAGTTTTATCCCGGACGCATCGCTACGTGACTTGTGTGGACTTGAGACAGCTAACTATCCCAGAATGCATTTCACCAGGACTGTGAGCCAGACTCAAAGCTGAAACTAATTTCACTCTACAACCGTAATTATATCACTTCATTAAGTTTTCATGTTTTTCCGTTACGACTTCAAATATGAGTCAGTTTATCCAGATCACGCCTGTTTGGAAATTTGCTCCGGCGTTTTGGCAGATGTGAGAACCGTCCTGCCGGGAGAGAGCGGTCAGAGAGCGATCAGAGAGCGATCAGAGAGCGATCAGAGAGCAGTCAGAGAGCGGTCAGAGAGCGGTCAGAGAGCGATCAGAGAGCGGTCAGAGAGCGATCAGAGAGCGATCAGAGAGCGATCAGAGAGCGGCAGAGAGCGGTCAGAGAGCGCCAGAGAGCGATCAGAGAGCGGTCAGAGAGCGGTCAGAGAGCGGTCAGAGAGCGATCAGAGAGCGGTCAGAGAGCGATCAGAGAGCCGCCAGAGAGCGATCAGAGAGCGGCCAGAGAGCGATCAGAGAGCGGTCAGAGAGCGGTCAGAGAGCGATCAGAGAGCGGCCAGAGAGCGATCAGAGAGCGATCAGAGAGCGTCAGAGAGCGGTCAGAGAGCGGCCAGAGAGCGATCAGAGAGCGTTCAGAGAGCGATCAGAGAGCGCCGTCGCCCCAGTACAAAAAGATGAAATTTGATCCGAGTTGAAATATGATATTTGTTGCTGCTCGTTAGTCTGAGAAGAAGAAGTAAAAGTACGTGATTTTCTGGACAGTTGAACAACAGCTCTGCCTCTCTGAGCTTCTGTGTCAAATACACCAACACACTCCAATAAAATAAAGTCGGACTCTGTGCAATCTGCACTGAGAAACAGCTCAGGACACATCTACAGCAGCATCACTGAGACCTGGACCAGGACTCACCTGGACCAGGACTCACCTGGACCAGGTGAATCCTGCACTCTCAATGTTTCGTCAAGGTGTTAGTGAGATATCATGTCCACGAGAATGAGACGGACGGTCGTACGTATGGAGGCGTAAAAACAAAATACCACTTCATCACGTGAGTAACTTTATCACAGAATCTGATACTGGTGAGACTGACAGTGACGCTCTAACATTTCCTACATTCTTACCTCATCCAGAGGGACGTTACTTGGCAGCAGATGCACATTGAGGCTTTGCTTCCGTGTTATTTGGTTTGGTGGTCGGAACAGCAAAACTTGGCAGCTAATTGGTTTCTTGTTGTTCAGAAGCCTCAGTAAAAGCTCCCAAGCCCAGACCAGGCCAAAGCAGGAGAGATGAGGGACTTTGACGATCACATGAGTGTCTGTGATCTCCAGCGGGTCGATGACGCTCATTCCATCATCAGTGATGTGGACGACAGACAGCAGACCTTCAGAGAGCAGAGCTGTGGAAACACAGAGACGTTCAACATCTGGTACAACAGCAGTGATCGTCTGATTCTACGTCTAGGAAACTTAGTCACTGAAGAATTAAACAGTTCACGCAATTCATCAAACAACCGTTGGAGGGTGGGAAGCCGGTGAGGGATTGTGGCTGTACTGCTGCAGGTCAGACTGCTCTCAGTCAGTCAGGGTGAGGTCCACAGTTCCTCCATGTTTGTTACGGTCATCAGACTGTAACTGTTACACTGTCTGGTTCATAATGAAACCAACAAACGTCTGAGCTGTAATGAACCCTGCAGCCTGCAGGGGGCACCAACAGGACTACAGAGTTTCATCAGTGCTGTAACAGACACTATCATTTGCTCACCATCCTTTGTTTCACAGTGTGGGAGGTGGAGCTGACGGACGGCATCCTCAGGACACTGGATACTGATCAGCGGCCCTGCAGCCGCCTTGCCAGCTGATTGGAGGAGGCTCTCGTCCCATTGGACAGTCCTGTAGAGCAGCTCCGCCTCCTGATCCATAACAAACACCAGTCCAGTTGAAGTACACTGGAACCCGCCCGGACCAGGACACCTGAACCTGTAGGACACAGAAGGCTGAATGAGCCCAGTGGACCTGTTACACTGAATCTGTCCACTTCATGAGAGACCAGAGGACGAAGGAGACAAACAAGTACAGCTGTTAAAGCTGACTGACAGCTGATCCAGCTGTGATCCAGCTGTGCTGTGGTCATCAGAAGCTGTTGTCTCTTCACACAGTAACACATTGGCCAGTGAAGGAGAGCGAGGGGGACGAGAGCCATGAGACCCCCACACTGCAGAGGCTGAGGGAAGCTGTGGAGGAGGAACAAGGTAGTTTGTCTGAAACAGTGTTAAATGAGTTTATTACATGTTTACCTGTATGAGACTTGTGTAGATTCTGTTCTCAGTTCAGGTGTGAAGCTTGATGGAGGCTGTGATACAGAGAGAAACAACATCAGCTGTTGATCTACTACTATAATCAACTCGTGTTGAGTGAAGCAAACAAATATTCTCTGCATGGACTGACTGTCACAGGTGTGAGCTGCCGTCATTCACTTACAGATGATTATTATTTACATCTGAGTGTTTGATGCAGCAGATTCTGCAGCCGCTGGAGGCTTCTGATGATTAGACATGAAGCTGCAACAGGCTTGAACTTCAACATCTCAAAGCAAAACAAGACATCAAATACCCGTTGAATAAGTTATGAAAGTATAAAAGTAAAGTACAATCTCCTCCTCCTGGTCGTATCCCTCCGCCACTCAGACTAGTTCCAGGTCACCTCCTGTGAACATGAACCATTGCTGGTTGAAGTAATGGCTAAAAGTGTTTTGTGAGGTCACACTGACCTTTGACCTTTGACCACCAAACTCTAATCTGTTCATTGTTGAGTCCTGGTGGATGTTTGAGCCAAATGTGAAGAAGCTCTGTCACGGTGTTACTGAGATATCGTGTCCACGAGAATGAGACGAACGGTGTGAAAGAAGTCGGAGCCACATAATGTGGTGAATAGTAATTAGAATAAGAATAATAGAATAAGGTGAATATTAATACAGTAGCTAGAAGTGTTTCTGCTGACGTTACAACATGTTTATATATGTTGTTATCATGTATCATGTATACATGTTTATATGTTTATAGTTTCCCTGCTGATCTATACATTTCATATAGTACAGTGTACTATATGAGTACACAGTGTACACATGTGAGTGTACTGACTGAAGTATCTGGTTTGAGACACAGCCTTTATCAATTATGCCCCATTCCTATGGAACACACCACCTACAGATATCAGACTGATCTCTTCACTTCAGCCTTTAACTACAAATGACTTTCCTGACACAGGTCTGAAGTTTTGCACTTTGCTCTGCACTTCTGTTACAATGCTGTAACACTAGTCTCGATGTCAGATTGGTTGATAAATTCAGAAGAGAAGACTGGTGTGCCCAGTGTAATCAAAACCTGTGAGACATTAAATCTGTCTGGAATATCAGGATACATTGGTTTTTCTCTCACCTTCATCAGCTTTGTGTCATCCTCCATCTCCTCTGTCTCGTCGTCCTTCATCTCCTCCGACTCGTCATCCTCCATCTCCTCCGACTCGTCGTCCTCCATCTCCTCTGTGACGTCGTCCTTCATCTCCTCCGACTCGTCATCCTCCATCTCCTCTGTGACGTCGTCCTTCATCTCCTCCGACTCGTCGTCCTCCGACTCCTCCGACTCGTCGTCCTCCGACTCCTCCGACTCGTCGTCCTCCGACTCCTCCGACTCCTCCGACTCCTCCGACTCGTCGTCCTCCGACTCCTCCGACTCGTCGTCCTCCGACTCGTCGTCCTCCGACTCCTCCGACTCCTCCGACTCCTCCGACTCGTCGTCCTCCGACTCCTCCGACTCGTCATCCTCCATCTCTTCCTGCTTTGTGTCTGCTGTGTTTGAATCCAGCTTGACGTCAGAGTCACCTGATGGGAGGAGAAGACACACGGCAGATGTCAGAAATCAGTTTTTGTTGTTCCTCTCTTCATCAGATCCGAGTCAGAGATGAAGTCAGAGCATGTGAGCAGAGTCCAACAGCAGCAGCTCAAAACCTGCCGTCATCACGGTTTTCTATTGGCTGTATATCAACCAGAGACGATGTGAGTTCACAATAATGCTGACAGGACTGTCGAAACCACCATCTCAGACTGAACTGACAAGTCCAAGTCAGGACTGAGAATCAGACCAAGTGATGCACAACAGTCCTGTTCCAGCACTAAGCTTTAACCAGCACAGAGTAGTTCTTCATCCTGTTATTTCAGAGTCTTTTCTGAAGTACTGCAGTGGTGCAGTAAACGCAGTAAATCCAGGACCAGTTCTGACCGGAAGGATCCAGACTCCCTCCAAGCGAACAGTCTGTAGTTCTGTAGGAGCTGAGCAGAGGTTTGTATTGACAACAGATTGATGAATAGCCCACAGAGTTTCAGTACTCACAGGTTTTGTCTCTGGAAGCTTTAATCACCCTGTTCCTGCCGACCCTGTAGGAACAAACAATATGATCATGCCGGTAAAAGACTTTTAAAACCTTCTGGACGTTTTGACGGTCCAGCAGCCGACCAGGATCTGAGCCGTGGTCCTGCACACACTACCAGACCAGATACCAAAACAAAGACCAGAGAAACTCAGATTACATCACACAGAGGGGGCGTGGCTTCGTTCTCTGCTCAGGACGCCATTACTCCATTACATCTTTACATAGAAAGTAGTTGGTTGCTGCTGTGTTAATGTTTAAAATATAACATTAGTTCCTCGTCTGAATTAAAGTGGCGTGTCCTTCATCATATCTTGATCAGAAGGTTGTTTTAATAGTTTTAGGTGGAGCTTTGGGCGGAGATGAGCACTTCTCTCCCTCACGACCGGAAACTGAACCCTGTTAGCTCAAGTCAGAATAAACCTCCATCCTCTCACTGTTGTGTACCAGCAGGTAATAATGACTGCTGAGGATCCAACCACATTTCTACTCACTTCATTATGTGCAGTGGCTTTTCATTCATTCACTCATTGTTCTCATTTCATTTGAATACAGTATTTTGTCCACGTTGGGATCGTGTCAGTGTTTTTCCAGAAGCTGATTGGCTGGTTAGAAAGTCTAAGGTGATGTCTTGAATTAATCCTGCTTCAGGGCAGGTGAGCCTGTTAATGAACTTCTGTTACCATGGTGATGTACCACGCCACAAAGTGAGCCAGCATCTGTTAGACTGAAAACCAGAGTTAAGCTCAGATTAAGATGAGTGACCCTGTTGGTATCCCTGATCTGCTCATGATAACTGACATCTGATTGGCTGACATGCCTGTCATCGTTCTCCTCTCACAGCTTCACTGAGGAGTTTGGACGTTTACAGGAAACACTGGATCTTTGCCTGATACTGTGTTTAGTACGACACTGCTGAAAGGAGAAGGGACTGACTCCGCCCCTCTACTGACCTCAGAGTCGCCAGTCGACAGTCTGGACTCTCCAGAAAACCACACAGATCCTTCACTCCTGAGTCCCGCAGGTTGATGTTGTGACTCAGGTCCAGGTGTTTCAGGTGGGAGGGGTTGGACTTCAGAGCTGAGGTCAGAGAAGAACAGCTGATCTCTGACAAACTGCAGTGACTCAACCTGAATAAGGAATAAAAGATGTATGATGAATGATATACTTTATTTATCCCCAAGGGGAAATCCATGTGTCCAGTAGCTCATTGGTAATAATCATAACAGTTAATAATAAATAAAAAATAATAAAATACTTCACTTCAAGATAAATTACATTTAGTAAAAGTAACAGTCAGTGAACTGACCCCAGAGTCTCGAGTCGACAGTCTGGACTCTCCAGAAAACCACACAGACCCTTCACTCCTGAGTCCCGCAGGTCGTTTCTACTCAGGTCCAGGTGTCTCAGGTGGGAGGGGTTGGACTTCAGAGCTGAGGCCAGAGAAGAACAGCTGATCTCTGACAAACTGCAGCTGATCAATCTGAATAAAGAATAAAAGATGTAGATAAAATCATTGATAATCGATCACATATGTCCTAATCAATGATCTTTGTCTAAAATGAGCAGAGTGACAGAGTGACTATATATATATATATTTTATATATATCAGCCAATATCGGGAGAGTTCAACAGCCACAGTCAGTGAGCTTACATCAGAGTCTCCAGCCTACAATTTGGACTCTCCAGTCCAGCAGAGAGCAGCTTCACTCCTGAATCGAGCAGTTTCTGGTTGTCACTCAGGTCCAGCTCCTTCAGGTGGGAGGGGTTGGACTTCAGAGCTGAGGCCACGACTTCACAGTGAGTGTCTGAGAGTTGACAATCAGTAAGTCTGTGGTAAGAGAAAATATAAAATCTGTTACGATAAAATCAGACAATTTGTAATAAAAACAGTTCTATGCTCCTACCCTTCTTGTACTTGCTCAAGTGTCTCTCTTTGGCTGATTTACCGCTTGGTTTTTCATTTTCCTTATTCTGTAGAGAGGGTAGTCCAGGCATTTATACTCATTAACATAGTAAAATAAGGGCGGAGAGAGGGTGGAGTGTGGTATTTGTTCATGTGCGTTGATTGGGATATGTACACAGAAAATGTGCATGGAATCCTGCATGCACACAGTTTCATACACCTGAATTCTTTGGTTTCCAGTTTCGTGCATGTGCAATGTTTCAATATGAATTCTACACACAGCTTTGTACATGAGGCCCCTGGAGAGTGGAGTCCTGCTTTAATTTGATTCATCAGGCTTGCATGAAACCAAAAAGACTCAAAACAACAGAGGGTTAACAAAAGAATGTAGAATACAATTGACAACAGACAATTGATTAAAATTATAGAGTTTCATTAACTTAAAAAAATTTAGTGTAAAGTTTTTGATGTAAAACTAAGAAGGAAAGGATATTGTAAGTATCAGAATTTGACTAAACTACTGATCTAATCTACCGATCAATAATTGTTTTGATCATGTCTGGACTCACCGAGCCTTCCTGCAGTTCCTCACAGCTGGGATCAGTCTCCATCGTCCTCCTCTGATGTGTTGTACTCATACAGGTCCAACTCGTCCAGAACCTCCTCTGACATCTGCAGCATGTAGGCCAGAGCTGAGCACTGGATCACAGAGAGTTCTTCTCTGATCTGTTCTCTGACTTCAGGAACTCTTGGATCTCCTGATGAACTGAGTGATCCTTCATCTCCGTCAGACAGTGGAAGATGTTGATGCTTCTGTCAGGAGAGATATCATCTCTGTTCATCTTCTTCAGGTTGTTGATGGCTCTCTGGATGGTTCCTGGACTGTTCTCTGTCTCTGACCCAGCAGACCTCCTAAGAGCCTCTGGTTGGACTCCAGAGAGAGGCCATGAAGGAAGCGAACAAACAGGTCCAGGTGACCGTTTCTACTGTAGAGGGATTTTTTCATGGCTGCCATCAGGAACTTATCCAGGGATGAATCACTGACACTGGCAGAAAGTTGAGCATCATCTTCATCACCATGAGCACCACCATCATCACCATGAGCACCATCATCTTCACCATGAGCACCATCATCATCACCATGAGCACCATCATCATCACCATGAGCACCATCATCTTCACCATGAGCACCACCATCATCACCATGAGCACCATCATCTTCACCATGAGCACCATCATCACCATGAGCACCATCATCTTCACCATGAGCACCATCATCATCACCATGAGCACCATCATCATCACCATGAGCACCATCATCATCACCATGAGCACCATCATCATCACCATGAGCACCATCATCATCACCATGAGCACCATCATCATCACCACACCATCATCTTCACCATGAGCACCATCATCCACCATGATCACCATGAGCACCATCATCTTCATCACCACCACCACCATCATCACCATGAGCACCACCATCATCTTCACCACCACCACCATCTTCACCATTAGCACCATCATCTTCACCACCACCACCATCTTCACCATGAGCACCATCACCATGATCACCATGAGCACCATCATCTTCATCACCACCACCACCATCATCACCATGAGCACCATCATCTTCACCACCACCACCATCTTCACCATGAGCACCATCATCTTCACCATGAGCACCATCATCTTCATCACCATGAGCACCATCCATCTTCACCATGAGCACCATCATCATCACCACCACCACCATCATCATCACCATGAGCACCATCATCTCATCACCATCACCACCAGATCACCATGAGCACCATCATCTTCACCATGAGCACCATGAGCACCATCATCTTCACCACCACCACCATCATCATCACCATGAGCACCATCATCTTCATCACCACCACCATCATCATCACCATGAGCACCATCATTCATAATCATCATCATCATGTTCATAATCATTATAACCATCATCATAATCATCATCATCATCATCATCATCATCATCATCATCATCATCATCATCATCATCATCATCATCATCATCATCATAATCATCATCATCATGAGCATATCATTCATCAACCATCATCATAATCATCATCATCATCATCATCATCATATCAAAATCATCATCATCATGTTCATAATCATCATCATCATCATAATCATCATCATCATCATCAATCATCATCATCATGTTCATAATCATCATCATCATCATCATCATCATCATCATCATCATCATCTTCTAGGGATGACAAGTCATCCAGCACCTCTGTCTTCCTGTTGTCAAAATTCCAGTGTTTCCCCAGGAAGCCCTTCAGGACCTCTGTCTTCCTGTTGGTGTAACAGTGGAACATGTAGACTGCAGCCAGAAACTCCTGAACGCTCAGATGAACAAAGCAGTAGACTGTTTTCTGGAAGATCACACTCTCTCTTCTGAAGATCTCAGTACAAAGTCCTGAGTACACCGAGGCCTCTGTGACATCAAGACCACACTGCTCCAGGTCTTCTTGGTAGAACATGATGTTTCCTTTCTCCAGCTGTTCAAACGCCAGCCTCCCCAGCTTCAGAAGAACTTCCCCGTCAGCCTCCGTCAGCTCCTGTGGACTCGTCTCACGTCCCTCATGGTACTTGTTCTTCTTCCTCTGTGTCTGAACCAGCAGGAAGTGTGAGAACAGGTCAGTCAGGGTCTGGGGCAGCTCTCCTCTCTGGTCTGTGGTCAACATGTGCTCCAGAACTGTAGCAGTGATCCAGCAGAAGACTGGGACTTGACACATGATGTGGAGGCTCCTGGACGTCTTGATGTGTGAGATGATTCTGCTGGACAGCTCTTCATCACTGGATCTCCTCCTGAAGTACTCCTCCTTCTGGGCGTCAGTGAAGCCTCGTACTTCTGTTACCCTGTCCACACATGTAGGAGGGATCTGATTGGCCGCCGCAGGTCTGGAAGTTATCCAGACGAGAGCCGAGGGAAGCAGATTCCCCCTGATGAGGTTTGTCAGCAGCACGTTGACTGATGACTCCTGTGTGACATCAGACACAGACTTCCTGTTGTTGAAATCCAGTGACAGTCTGCTTTCATCCAGGCCGTCAAAGATGAACAGAACTTTACAGACAGCGAGCTGCTCTGCTGTGACCTTCTGTAATGTTGGATGGAAAACATGGAGCAGCCTGAGAAGACTGTACTGCTGATCTCTGATCAGGTTCAGCTCCCTGAACGAAAGCAGAACCAGCAGACTGACATCTTGGTTCTCCAAGCCCTCTGCCCAGTCCAGAGAGAACTTCTGCACCGAGAAGGTTTTTCCAACACCAGCGACGCCGTTGGTCAGAACCACTCTGATGGGTCTCTGCTGGTCAAGTAAGACTTTAAAGATGTCGTGGCACCTGATTGGAGCGTCATGGAGGGTCTCCATCTTGGAAGTTGTCTCCAGCTGCCTCACCTCATGTTGGGTATTAACCTCTTCACTCTGTCCCTCTGTGATGTAGAGCTCAGTGTAGATCCTGTTGAGGAGGGTTCCACTTCCTGTTCCATCAGTTCCTTCAGTCACATGTTCACATCTGCTCCTCAGACTGATCTTATGTTGATGTAAAACCTCCTGCAGACCACTATCTGCTGAAAGAGAAGAGACAACGTCAGACTGAAGAAACAGAATCTGAGAATCTGATGATTATTTTCATCAGCTGCAGAAAAACTAAAGACAAACAAAGAAAAGGTTTTTAATGTTGTGGTATTTATAATCATCTTAAAGGTCGATGCTGTGTGATGTAACAAGTGACTCTGTATAAAACAACAGGTCCTGGTTTCAGAAATGATGACATCATCATACAGATGTTCAGTCTCACTTTGTTCAGTGCTGGTCTGACTGGCTGTCTGCAGTCCAGGTCTTGTTCTGGATCTTTTTCCACACTGGGGACAGGAGGAGTCTCCTGAAGAACCAGACTGGTCCCAGTATGAGGTGATGCACTGTCTGCAGAACCAGTGTCCACAGCTGGTAGAGACTGGATCCTTCAGGACGTCCTGACACAGAGCACAGCTGGACGGCTGCTGCTCCACAGAGACATGACTCCTCTTCCTCCCTCTGTGGACAGGAACGCATTTCTTTTTAAATAAAAACATTTCACAGATTATTTGAACAATATTTTTTGTGGTTGTGAGCTCTGTAGAGGTGAAGTGACTGAACTGACTTCCAACTGTCAGTGTAAAAATCCTCAATAAACTCCTGACGAGTTGAAACAAGTCAAACAGGTGAGAATTACTGACGTGACGCCAACGCAGACAGGAGAGAGTGAGAGTCTGTGGCTGTAACATGCAAAGGTGGGATTTACTTCCCTCCTGGAGATTCTCACATTAAGCAGTCATGGACCCGGACCTGCACAATTCATCAAAACAATCAAAATCCCAATATGGCAAAGTGCAATATCCAAATCACAGGAGCTGCAGTTTATTGATAAAGGTAGAGGGCGTAAGTGAAGCTTCATGGTGCTACAGAGACGCTCGGCCTGTAAAACCTTCAGGTGTGAGGGAACATTGTTTGGTGCTGACCCCAGCAAAAAGATTTTTTATTCCTCCACGCCGGCAACAGTCAGAGCAGTGAGCAGTTTTCAGGCCGTCCGTCTGTCCGTCTCATTCTTGTGGACACAATATCTCTGTAACACCTTGTCGGAATTTCTTCAAATTTGGCACAAATGTTCACTTGGACTAAAGGATGAAGTGATTAGATTTTGTGGCTAAAGGTCAAAGGTCAAGGTCACTGTGACCTCACATAATGTACTTTTATCCTTGTGAACACATTATCTCCATAACGCCTTCTGGGAATTTCTTTGGCAAAAACGTTCACTTAGATTTTGGTGGTCAAAGGTCAAAGTCAGTATGACCTCACAAAACACTATCCAAGACTTCACACAGAAATTATGACAAAATTTCACACAAATGGATCATACATTATTATAATTTTTTGACTCTGGACAAACAGGGATGTAACCTGAAACCCGTCTGAGTGAAGGAGGCGGTAATTCTAGTTTTGCATATTGTTCAGTTTCCATTCTCCACTCACGAGGCTCAACAGTGTCTGTGTTTTCTCTTTTCACATAGATGGACTCAGTGTAGCTACGTTTCCTGTACAGACAAATATTTGGACAAGATGAGACAAGAATTTCTTGACTGCAACAGTCAACTAAATCACAATAAAGTTTGTATTATCTGATGCACAACATGAGGTTTAAAGGAGCGATTAGTCTCACACTGCCAGACTCCAAAGGTGGTTTGTGCTGTTTCAGCACCGGAGGACACACGAAGACTATTATTGTGTTAATGAAGTGGTGAACAAGTGGCACTGAAGTTATCTTTAAACTAGTCTTTTGATTTTCTGACCCAATGTTGTCAGCCTGGGCTGCATGTGGAGGTTTAGCAGTGAAGGGGCCAGCTCTCTGTGAGTGTGAGCTGTGGGGATAGAGCATCTCCTGCACCACTGTAACATTCAAAATGATTTCTTTTACTCAGACTTCTGTTTTTGTTCTCCTGCCCACGTTAGTCATTTAAGTTCAACAGCACATAGTCGAGAAAAATAAAACCAGCAATAAAAGATCTGAACACCTGCAGCAGTATTAAAGAACCACACCACTCATCACTTCTTATTACTGCTATACTACTGCTAAACATTTTCTGAATCCTCTTCACTGTTAGATAATCAGAGGTAAAAAACATCTGTTTTTAGTGTTTTGTAGTGCAGACTTTTTCACTATGCACAATCAGTTTTTCTCTTCTCATTTCAGTTGCTGGGGAAGTGAGCTCTACTGCAAAGACACAGAGCGGGGGTCTCCTGTTGGCCCCCACCACGTCTTAAACTGCACTTTCCTATTTCCAAACCTAGACTGATGAACAGACTTAAACAGCCACAAACGCCAACATCTATATCATCAAAACAACTGATTTCCTGTTTCATGACCTAAGCTCTTGGATTAAGTCAAGAAGCAGCCACCTGCACGAGTCTAGATTAGTTAGACTGAGCTGCTGTGAAAACCAGGACTGCATCAAGACCAGCTTCTAACTGGCTGGATCAGGACAGGAAGTGACTTTTATTAATTAACATCAAGTACAAACATGGGATGAATGACATGACCTCCCAACAACTATCTAATTCACCTGTGTATGGCAGCCGCTCTCATAGCTCATCATTCAACCTCCATCTTCTCAGATCAAGGACTATTGTAACGCAGACAAACTGCTCTGATGTTCACACTTTATCCTGTGTGCAAAGAAACACTGTTCAACATATATAATTATATTTATTCTAGAATCATGTTCACCAAAAATATACAGTTATATCACAATATTTCAGTATTGAGGTACAATTGCATTCATGATTTCTTTTAAGGCAAACTCACCTAAAAACCTGTTAATGAATCATGAGAAAGTTTCAGAACAGCAGACACAGAGCTTCATGGTAACCATAGTAACTAAGTCACACACTTGCCTGCAGGTCTTATCTGATCAGTTATGAATGAGTTTTCAAACTGTATTTCTGTTTCTCTAATTGAAATGTTCTGTGGCCCCGCGGTGGGGAGGAAACACAGCTCAGTAAATCCTCACGAGACGTTAGCTTAACACAAACCTTTAAAAACAGACCGCAGAGCAAAACCCTTTGACTGAATGTCAGATGGTGATATTAGCGCTGTTAGAGACCACGTGTCTAATGCATCTGGTGACCCATATGTTGTTAGGGGTACTCGGGTATTTGAAGATACAAGTGTGGTGTGATGATGTTATTTTGAAGGAGGAGGAAACCCACCTTAAAAATAAAAGTATGTGCTTGATAAAAAAGTGACAAGAGTGTGGAACAAGTGGCATGGAACTGCAAGGCCATAACAAAAATAATATTATTGGTTTTGTTTTTTATAGCAAATTTAATACTTACACCAAATTTAAGGTAAAAAGATATTCAAGATCTTATTTTTCTATTTTTTAAGAGTTTTTAATGACCCGCAGGAACCCTGTAAGGATGTCACCGATCATGTTTCTGAATCCCACAGTCACATATAAGCTGTCTTTAGCTCTGGTACCAGATGTGGTTACACATTAGCACGACCTAGTGTTAAGAATGGCTCTCTTTCCAGATGTGGAAGCCCTCTGTCTACTCTGTGATTAATAGTTCAAAGGGGGGATGTTGCTGTTCATGACTTGGGATCATGATCAGCAACATCCCCAGTTTTCAGTTGATGCATGTTCTTCTTCATCTCTATTCTCACTTCCTGTCTTCTCTCTACTGCCGGCCGTCAGCACAGACACAAAGAGCTGGAAGTTTGCAGCAGGTCTCTCACCGTGTAGCTGAAGGATCATCTTTGGACGGATCACTCATAGACAAACAGCTGGATCCTGGAGACTCAGCCGTGTCCTCCTCTTCCTCCACACAATCGCTCATCGTCCGCGCTTCAGTCAGTCTGAGAGGGAAACCAGTAACGCTGACTGTGAGCTCACAAACACAGGAAGTAACAAACACAGAGTACACAGAGTACACAGAGTACACAAGTCGACACTCCACCTCATAGAATCAACAGATCCTTATTTTGTTTCAAAGTCCACACAGAGGCAGAGGAGTCAGGTGGACAGTTCACACCTTGTTAAACAGTCTGATCTGAAAGAAAACTTCAGCTTCAGTTTTCCCTCCTTGTATTTAATGATTGGTGTGAGCAGAGCTGCTCCTCCTCTCCTGTGCCTTCACTGTAAATCACATGACTTTCAGGAGGCGTCTTCTTAAAGAGACATGAACACAAATATGAATGTGACTATAAAACATTAGCACTGATCTTCTCTTGAGTTTTATGTCCCTGTCTGTAACAAAGTTCTTCACCAGTTTTATCCACAAGTGCAGCGAGTTCATTAAGTAATATTAAAATATAAAACATAACTGGTGCTGTATATAAAACATGTTCCTGTGGGTCCAAAGTAGGGTTGCACGGTATACCGGTACCAGTATAGTACCGCGATACTAGAGTTTTGAAAACGGTACTATACCAGCATTTATAAACAAACGGTACTTTTATTTTATTTTATTGAATGCAAATGAATTGGTAAATTGGAGCCTGTCTCTTTAAGCACAGCGAGGCCAGCGAGTGTGACGTAGTTGCCCGAGCGGATGTAAGCCGCCTCCCACGCGCACTCGCATGTTCAGACTGAGGAGGAGAGAGAAACGACAAGTCGCGTCTTAGACAGACGGAGCGGGTTGAAGAAAATACAGTAGATAGAGATGGCAGCTGCAGAAAAGCCCGAACTTGTGGACAAAATGGGGCCCGAAGTTCGGTGTGGAAATATTTCGGGTTCAAACAGAACGAGCCACTGAACCCAGAAACACCGCAGTGCGAGCGATGCTACAAATAAACCTGAAACATTTAAAGGACAACCACGCGGACTTGTTCCGAGACTTCAGTCAAGAACGACAGGTGATAATGTTGTTCACCTGTTCACTGTAATGTCAATGAGAGAAGTACAAAGCCCCTCCCAGCCCAGCAGTAAACCTACAGTAGCCTGCATACAGAGCTAAAACATGTCCATGGTTAATAAATACATTAAAAAAATATATTTTTAAAAATTAAATTACATTCCTTAAATATTTAAATAACCCGTTAAGGCAATACATAATATAATGAAATATTTTTTACAAAAAGTATTGCAAAGTATCGAAATACATATTGGTATCGGTATCGAAACAGAAATTTGGTATCATGACAACCCTAGTCCAAAGTTATTTAAACATGGCAGGTTTCCAGCCTTTGTCTCTCTGAGAGCTACTAGCAAAACTAAAAGCCCATGGAGTTAACTAAAAAATGTCAAACTGGTTAACCTCTCACCAACAGCCCACACTTGCAGTTATGTGTCCCCCAGACCTGACAGCAGCTAACCACTGACCATACAGCAGCTAACCCTACAGTTAACCAGTGACCCTACAGCTAACCAGTGACCCTACAGCAGCTAACCCTACAGTTAACCAGTGACCCTACAGCAGCTAACCCTACAGTTAACCAGTGACCCTACAGCTAACCAGTGACCCTACAGCTAACCCTACAGTTAACCAGTGACCCTACAGCTAACCAGTGACCCTACAGCAGCTAACCCTACAGTTAACCAGTGACCCTACAGCTAACCAGTGACCCTACAGCAGCTAACCCTACAGTTAACCAGTGACCCTACAGCTAACCAGTGACCCTACAGCTAACCAGTGACCCTACAGCTAACCACTGACCCTACAGCAGCTAACCACTGACCCTACAGCAGCTAACCACTGACCCTACAGCTAACCACTGACCCTACAGCAGCTAACCACTGACCCTACAGCAGCTAACCACTGACCCTACAACTAACCACTGACCCTACAGCTAACCACTGACCCTACAGCAGCTAACCAGTGACCCTACAGCTAACCACTGACCCTACAGCTAACCACTGACCCTACAGCAGCTAACCACTGACCCTACAGCAGCTAACCACTGACCCTACAGCAGCTAACCACTGACCCTACAGCTAACCACTGACCCTACAGCAGCTAACCACTGACCCTACAGCAGCTAACCACTGACCCTACAGGTAACCAGTGACCCTACAGCTAACCACTGACCCTACAGCTAACCACTGACCCCAGGGGTGGACTGGCCATCTGGCATACCGGGCATCGTCCAGGTGGGCCGTTGAAACAATGTGGGCCGGTCCGGTCCTCTATGTTTTTTTGTTTTGTTTTTCTTCTCTAAATTCCCCCCATTTGGGCCAATTGGCTACAGAGGGCTAGCAGTGTGTTGCCAGCATCGACACATATTATTGGTGTATTGTTTGTCATTGTCAATCAATCATGGGCTGACAGGCTCAGAGAGGCCTGACAGGGCTGTCAATCACAACACAAACCAGGGTGGGCGGGACCTCATGGCATGGGCGGGAGTCGCGAGACGGGCTGCTGCTGAGCTGAAGACGGAGAAGCGGAAGAAACGCCCGGGTGGCGCTGAAAAACTGCGACTTAAAAAGCTGAAGTCTCTGGAGGTGGCGGCTGCTAAATGTTCTAAATTGACGGACCTATTTGGTGCCGCGGTCACCGGCCCAGCAGGTGCTGCCGCGCCGGGAGACGAGCGAGTGGAGGCATACACGGTAAGTACCGTTAGCCTGCGGCTGGCTAGGCTACATTTTTGAGACGTGTCCAAAACAAATTAGAAAACGTTTTTACATTGAATGTGATGTGACCTAATTAACTGCATAGTCCTACTTGTGACAACATATTAGCCCAGAGTTGAAGGGCTGTGAATGTTGGTAGTTGTGGTTGATTTTGTTTAAATATGCCGAATTGTGATATTATGGGTTATTATTGTTCAGATGATTTAGCTGAGCTAGCTAAGAGCTGCTAACGTCAGCAGTCTCTTGTTGCCATAGCAACAGTAAACATTCACATGGACCAATGAGCTGTAAGTAGAGATGCAGAATCAAGATGTATTGTAAATACAGATGAGATACTTTGAATTTTATCACAAAATACAAGTAAACCTATAGGAAATAATTAGTTTAATTTGCAATATTTGCCATTGAATTTATTGTAATCTTTCAATTCATTTATTGTTTACTGAGGTCATAACTATTTCATAATTTGTGTGTAACTTTAATTTCTGTGTAAATGTGTTACTTTTACTGTAGTTTTCAAATGGCTGTGTATAGTGCTGTCTTGAGCATTTTCAGGTCACAAAGATCTGACTTTTTTGCATTTGGAAAACACTAGTAAGTGTCATAATGAAAACATGGCAAAGCCACTAGTGTTGTTACGCTCGCGAACGTTTCGTTCAATATGAACTAATCTTTTATCTTGTACATTATTCTGTGGTTTTGAGTTAGGGCTCTTTTGAGACTTAAGTCATCCTTCATGACAGATAAATTTGTTCACCAAGTGTCACTACGTCACAAAAAGGCTACATGGCTACATATACTTGTCAGTACACAGATACTGAGTACAAGTTCTGTTTGCTGTTTCTTGCAGGTCATGAATTTGGTGAGGAGCGGAGCTGGCTGGCTGCGGACGAGGAAGTAGGGCAATACATACTTGTGCACATACACGTATATGAGAATGCATATCTATTCAGACCTGTAACCCATGTCTTAGACTTTTTCACACAGCTATATATTTTTTTTTTTTTCCAATTCTCTATTTATGGTTTCATAATGACTGAGTCACCGTTGAGTGAGTGAGTTTCAGCTCTAATGCTGCTACTGTCTGTAATATGTTTCTATTTAGATTATTTGACAGGATATTTTTTTGTTATTATTGTCCGAGTCTGGTTTTAACTAATGCTGGGCTTACACCAAAAGATTTTCACAGTCACAGGCTAAAAACTGAAAGGGTAGCATAAGGGTTCTTCCCCTTAGTCTCGTCCCACCCCTTGTCATGACATAACTTCTGTTGTGATTTGACACTATAGTGAATAAAGATTGATTGATTGATTGCTATAGCTGTCAATTTTAGTCCTTGAGTTCATAGTTAAGTGCTTTATTTGTTAACTGCTATCAAGGAGTATGACTCTCCTTTGTAGTATGCATGAGAGAAGATGCCGCGAGATTAGTGGACTTCTATGTAGTGTCCGCTGATAATGTAGTGGGCTGGTCTGGACAGAAAATGCCAGGGCTGAATTTTTGTCCCAGTCCACCCCTGACTGACCCTACAGCTGACCACTGACCCTACAGCAGCTAACCACTGACCCTACAGCTAACCACTGACAATACAGCTAGCCACTGACCCTACAGCTGACCACTGACCCTACAGCTAACCACTGACCCTACAGCAGCTAACCACTGACCCTACAGCAGCTAACCACTGACCCTACAGCAGCTAACCACTGACCCTACAGCTAACCACTGACAATACAGCTAGCCACTGACCCTACAGCTGACCACTGACCCTACAGCTAACCACTGACCCTACAGCAGCTAACCACTGACCCTACAGCTAACCACTGACAATACAGCTAGCCACTGACCCTACAGCTAACCACTGACAATACAGCTAGCCACTGACCCTACAGCTAACTAGTGACTCAACAGCAGCTAACCACGGACCTTACAGCTAACCACTGACCCTACAGCTAACTAGTGACTCAACAGCAGCTAACCACGGACCTTACAGCTAACCACTGACCCTACAGCAGCTAACCACTGACCCTACAGCTAACCACTGACCCTACAGCTAACCACTGACAATACAGCTAGCCACTGACCCTACAGCTAACTAGTGACTCAACAGCAGCTAACCACGGACCTTACAGCTAACCACTGACCCTACAGCTAACTAGTGACTCAACAGCAGCTAACCACTGACCTTACAGCTAACCAGTGACAGTATTAGAAAGGCTGGTGACCATAATATATTCCAATAAAGCAGCCACTGTATACGTTTTTAAAAATAATTCAGACACAAACTACATATTAATTAAATTTCGAAAATTAAAATTTTAAATTTATCAATTAGGATTTTATTGGTAAATTGCAGTATTTTAAAAGGTTAAACAGAAAAGGTCAGTTAATATCAGAGGTGGAAGAATTCCAACATCTTTACTTGACTCAAAGTATAGATCCTCCTGGTCAAATGTCCAATACAAGTGAAAGTTCAGTTTTTGATTTTAAAAATACTGAAGTATTCAAAAGTACATTTTATATGTCAACACATTGTTGGATTGTTCCACATGTATTTACAGAACTGAATGACTGTGAAACAACACACTACGGTTGTCACGATACCAAATTTCTGTTTCGATACCGATACCAATATGTATTTCGATACTTTTTGTAAAAAATATTTCATTTGTTACTTCTAAATAAGTGATGCTGTTGGAACAGCATCACTGATATTAACTATAATGGCTGAGGACTATGAAATATGAATCTAATGTTTTAAACTATTGAGTTTGTTACAGCTGCAGTGGAGTTCAAAGGTCATGTGACTGTATGTGTGACACGGGGCAGAGAGTGTAATACGACAGTAAATGTAAAACTAATAAGATTCACCCTGAAATTACAGAGAATCTTTAAATTGTTATTATGAACATTAACCTTTATAATAACAAGCTACATTTTTAATTACAGATAATTACTGTCATTTTACACAGATTTGTTTGTAATTTAAGAAAGCAGAAAAATACTGTTTAAATAAAACAGTAATTTGTCTTTACAGAAATGGGACATAAATGTGATTCATTATTATTGTCATGATGATTAAAAGAGAAGTTTGGCTGTTAATTCACATCATTTCTGTCATTTTACAGACGTTTGTTCACTGTATTTCTCCTCTGTGTGATCACGTCTTTACCTTCAATAAAGAGTAAAAACAATGAACTGATGACAAACGTTTCTTATTAGTGAAAAGTTTGAGAGACTCAGAGTAACATTCAGTTTCAGTTAGAAACAGCTGAGAAGACTGAGGTCATGAAATCTCCCTCATTCAATAAAACCATTCATATTTTTCACTATCTACAAATAAAGTTTTATTATTATATCATTATTATTATTAACTTTATTATTATCATCATCATCATTATTATTACTGGTCTTTTTATTATTATGATCATGTTCAGTCTTGCTGGGGAATAAATCAGTAGAATTGACACTTTCTCTTCTCTGTTCATCACATCAGTGGTTCCACTGCATCTAAAGAACTGGATCACTTCTCAGCTGAAACCAGATTAATATCCAAATACAACTGAAGCTCGTCCTGTCTCGAGCTGGATCAATATATTTGTTGGTCACATGACACATGAACAAACAGCAGCGAGGCGGACGCCTGCATCAGAGGGATCAGTTCTCTACACACTGATTGTGACTCTGTGCTGTTGTTATCTGTGTGTGGCGAGTCCGTCCGGAGAGCTGCGTCTTTATTGGTCGTGTTCTGAGCTTTATGTCGGACCGAGGGTTAAACACACAGCGTCAAACCACTTCCTGGACTGAGTCAACGCCTGATGCCCCTCCCTCTTCTTCCTGCTCTCAAACACAGCCAGCTCCACTCTGTTCATGTGTTTCCTTGTTCCCTCCCTTCAGATCTACAGTTTGAAGATGGGTGGAACCAACATGTGGTGAAGTGCGAGAGCTGACAGGCCCCGTTCACTGCAGAGACACATGTTGTTGAGATCAGAGCTCAAACTAGTTTCAGTTCTGAGGAAGTGAAACTCAGACACTCGTTGTCACCGAGAGCTGAAATGGCGCAGAAAGGAGATCAGCTGGACCGGGAGACCTTCTCTTGTTCCATCTGTCTGGATCTACTGAAGGATCCGGTGACTCTTCCCTGTGGACACAGCTACTGCATGAACTGTATTAAAAGCTTCTGGGATGAAGAGGATGAGAAGAGAATCCACAGCTGCCCTCAGTGTAGGCAGACCTTCATACCGAGGCCTGTCCTGGGGAAAAACACCATGTTAGCAGCTTTAGTGGAGCAGCTGAAGAAGACTGGACTCCAAGCTGCTGCTGCTGATCACTGCTATGCTGACCTGAAGACGTGGCCTGTGATGTCTGCACTGGGAGGAAACTGAAAGCTGTTAAATCCTGTCTGGTTTGTCTGGTCTCTTACTGTGAGAATCACCTGCAGCGTCATTATGATGTAGCTCAGTTAAAGAAACACAAGCTGGTGGAGCCCTCCGAGAAGCTCCAGGAGAACATCTGCTCTCGTCACGATGAGGTGATGAAGATGTTCTGCCGCAGCGATCAGCAGTGTATCTGTTATCTCTGCTCTGTGGATGAACATAAAGGCCACGACACAGTCTCAGCTGCAGCAGAAAGGACTGAGAGGCAGAGAGAGCTCCAGCTGAGGCGACAAGAGATCCAGCAGAGAATCCAGGACAGAGAGAAAGATGTGAAGCTGCTTCGACAGGAGGTGGAGGCTATCGACGGCTCTGCTGATGAAGCGGTGGAGGACAGTGAGAAGACCTTCACCGAGCTGATCCGTCTCATGGAGAAAAGACGCTCTGATGTGAAGCAGCAGATCAGATCCCAGCAGGAAACTGAAGCCGGTCGAGTCAAAGAGCTTCAGGAGAAGCTGCAGCAGGAGATTGCTGAGCTGAAGAGGAAAGACGCTGAGCTGAAGCAGCTCTCACACACAGAGGATCACAGCCACTTTCTACGCAACTACCCCTCACTGTCACGACTCAGCGACTCTACAGACTCATCCGCCATCGATGTCCGTCCTCTGAGATACTTTGAGGACGTGACAGCAGCTGTGTCACAGCTCAGAGAGAAACTACAGGACGTTCTGACAGAGACATGGACAAACATCTCACTGACACTGACTGAAGTGGATGTTTTACTGTCACAACCAGAGCCCAAGACCAGAGCTGACTTCTTAAAATATTCACAGGAAATCACACTGGATCCAAACACAGCACATACAGATCTGTTATTATCTGAGGGAAACAGAAAAGCAACAGTAATGAGTCAACAACAGTCTTATCCTGATCATCCAGACAGATTCACTTTATGTCCTCAGGTCCTGAGTAGAGAGAGTCTGACTGGACGTTGTTACTGGGAGGTGGAGTGGAGAGGAGGAGTTTCTGTATCAGTCTCATACAAGAATATCAGCAGAGCAGGGTGGGAAAGTTTTTTTGGAAACAATGACAAATCTTGGTCGTTATATTGTGATCAAGACAGTTCATCATTTAGGTTCAACAGCATCAACACTACAGTCTCAGGTCCTCGGTCCTCCAGAGTAGGAGTGTACCTGGATCACACAGCAGGTGTTCTGTCCTTCTACAGCGTCTCTGAAACCATGACTCTCCTCCACAGAGTCCAGACCACATTCACTCAGCCTCTCTATGCTGGACTCAGGCTTTACTGGGATGATGAGTCACAGCTGAGTTTTATAAGCTCACATAGATAAAAGTCCAGATTTGTATTTCATTCCTAAAGTTATTGTGTCTCCATCATTGTTGCTAAAAGCTGGTTGTTGTGTTTTGTTTGTTGAATCCTGATGTTTTATTACAGGTGAGATCAGCTCCATCTAAGTCCTTAAAATGAGTCCCATCTTCAGCAGCTGCGACATGAAAGTTGTTGACACATTAAAACATCAATAATCACAATCCAGTCGTATGATTTACATTATTCTGACATGAGACTTTTACTTTGATACTCCACCTGTTTTCATGTTAATACTTTTGTGCTTTTACTGAAAGAAAATGTCGCCTGTGACTTTTACTTGTATCAGAGGACAGTGCCTGTAGAAAACCATCACACACATTTGAAATAGTCACTTTCAAAACACATTTAAGAAAAAGACGTGTTCCAGGTTCCTTTATTAATTTTCCTACAGCATCAAACGAACGACACAAAGGCGACAGCTCTGAAAAGTAGTAAGATATGCAGAGCTAGAATATCAGGGTGGAGGTCAGTGCGTCTTTCCTTCACTGGCTGTCTCTCCTGCTGTGGGACAGTGGCGGGGTGAGGAGGACATCCTGCTGTCTCTGAAGACCCCAGAGTTGGGAGACTTAGAGACTCTGGGAAAGAAAGCAGCCTATCAAGGCAGGGGCCCTTCCCCAAGGGCTTACGCTCCCTGTACAAGGCTCCTGTTGACCAACGGACAGGTGACCTCCAGTGCATGTGGCCATAGCCACAAACAGGTATCTGGTGCACGTTGATCCTTGAACAGTAGCTCCACCCGTACGAGCTGCAGACAGGTCGAAACCAAGCGCCACACATCAGCTACACAACGCACAGAACTCCTGTTAGCGTTAGCCGCAGCCCTCTATTACAGCTGCTGCTGTTCATGTTGCAGCAGCTGAAAATGGGTCCACACGCACACACACACACACACACGCACACACACACACACACATGCACGCACACACATGCACGCACACACACATGCACGCACACACACACACGCACACTCAGCTGCTGCCTTTTGGAGAAATCAATAACTCATAATTGCTGTGTGTATGTTTTTATAGTGTTTTTATATTTTGTGTATTTGTATTATGTGTGTGTGCGTGTGGGTGTGTGTGTGTGTGTGTGTGTGTGTGTGTGTGTGTGTGTTGTGTGTGGTGTCAGGTGCTGCCCTTGGCTGCAGTCTGCAGGTTATTAGAGGCCTGGACAAAACCACTGGTCACTAAGTGTATGTGTGTGTATGTGTGTGTGTGTGTGTGTGTGTGTGTGTGTGTGTGTGTGTGTGTGTGTGTGTGTGTGTGTGTGTGTGTGTGTGTGTGTGTGTGTGTGAAGGTCTACCTGCTGTGCGACCTCTCCTGCTCTAAGTGAATATTGAACTCTTCTTCTCTGATTCTTCCAGCTGCATGTTTTCACTCTCAGACTGTTTCCTGTTCTCAGGTGTCTGGGTC
>BDMU01000148.1:280000-312927 GCA_002217815.1 Seriola quinqueradiata
TTACCTTTTTGCTTTTAGGTTTTGAAGAAACAGCCTCTTTGTTTTATCTGGTTTGCTGATTGAAGAATATTAAAATACACATGAGATGAAGGCTCAGTAATTGTATCAGCAGTGGTGGAAAGTAATTAAATACATTTCAACTTCTTTGGCTCCTTACATCTTACAAAAAGCAGCGTTTGACTGGTGGTCACATGTCACATGTCTGAGTTGTTCACAGTCCAACAAATAGTGATGTTTCCCTCTAAACTTCTCACATGGTTTCATTTCCATAAATGTTGAAATTATCAAATATCTTAGCAAGAATCAGAGATTAGAGAATGAATGTAAAAACTGAAAACATATTTGTGATCTTTGATCTCTGATGAATCATGTGATGACCCCTCAGATTCACCTGCTGACACGGTCTGTTGTTGTTTGTCTGTGGGTCTGATGTGCTGACAGTTTTGAGCCCTGATGATAGAAGTTGTTGTCTGGTTCATGAGCTGCTGTTATGGATTTGATTTGTCATAATCTATAGACTGTAGAAATAAAGTTAAACAAAGTGTACAGTAAGGATTGTTGTAAGACTTCAATTCACTGAAACATGCTTCTTCGCTGTGCTGGAAAAAAAGATATAATAATATATATTCACACTCTGGGCGTTAGCATGTGCTGTTCCACTCATTCTGCCTAAATAATGGTAATCATGAATATAATAATATAAATAAAGGTGATGGTAAAGCACCGTTACATTGCAGCGTTAGAAACGTGTGAAGATGTTTTACTGCAGTGTGCGTCAGAAGCTTAAAGCAGCTGTTTGTAAGTTTTCTCTGCTGCTGAACCTGGTTTTATTGTCACCAGCAGGTGGTGGCGATGTCACATGACCAGAGTCTCTATAACACCAGAGGTTATGTTACGTCCTGTGAGCAGCTACTGACAACTTCAGGGAAGTGAGGTGGAGGGCCAGAGTTAACTGGTTAGCATGCTAACTTCAGGAAGTCAAATTAAATGTAATAAATTACTTTTATTTTTTTCGATCACTGAATTTCACAATTTTTTTCGATCACTGAATTTCACAATTTTTTTTCTTATTTTCTTCTGTTTTCTTCTGTCATCAAGATTTATTACAAATTTAACCCACAGTCTCAGGGACGAAGCTGCAGCTGCAGCAAACCATTTCATCATCAGTTAATCTGACGATCAGCCTCAATCTTGATCAGTTGTTCAATAAGAAAATCAGAGACACTGAAACTGAAGAAGAGCTGAATCAATGATCAATAGTGTCCATTTCCTATCAATCCACTAATTGATTCATTAACTGATTGTAAAACTAATGAGCAACAGAAATAAAGAAATGAATGAAAGAAATGGAGGAAGTCAGGGGTCATGGGAAAGTAGTGGGTTGACCTTTGACCCCTGCTGGTGTTCCGGTGAGTTACCTGATAATGGCACAGGTGGGAGGGGTCAGGACCGAGGTTATCTGGCTGAGATAACATCACACACACACTCACACACATACACACACACACACACACACACACATCACCTGGTGAGTCACTTGAGTGTGTATCAGATAAGACTGAGCTCTTTATCCATCACTATGTAGCGCAGCAGCTAATGTCGGCTAATGATGACATCACAGGAGTCACTTTCTATCTGAGCTGAGGTACGAAAGATGTGAGGTGAGCCTCTCCTCACCTGGACAGATCGGAACCACAGGTCTGATGAAACCGTCCTCAGTCTCAGCTGATCTGTGTTTACACTCAGGTTCATGTCAGTCTGCTGCTGCCTGGAAATCAGCTGATCAGACATCAATCAATAATCAAAAGTTTATATTATTGATCTGTCAGATATTAAGACAGTCAGGTCTCGAACATCAGACTGAGCTCAGTCTATTAGGAACACCTGTGCTACACTGACAGGCGTCTGTTATTTTGATTTATTCAGTGTTGATTGGTCTCTCTCTCTCTCTCTCTCTCTCTGTACCCCCCCCCCCCCCCCCCTTCTTCCAGATGATCTGAGCTCCGTTTCGTCTCATTGTTTCCGGCTCACTGAGGAGATTGAATATCGACCACCACTGACCCAGGACCAGCCGGCCCGCCCACCTACAGAGGAGACAGCGGCCATGTTGGAGGTCCTCAGCTCACTGTGGTTCTGTCACTCCATCAGACGCTAAACCTGATGTTTGGCACGGAAAAAAACGTGGACAGAAAGCAACAACAGAGCAGAAACAATTACCCAGTTAATAATAATGATAATAATAATAATAATAATAATAATAATGATTAAAAGTGGTATTAGTTGTAGTTCGACAGAAAATTAATCAGCAACTATTTTAATAATCCATTAATCATGTGGCATTTTATTCTGAAAAGACTGACACCTGAGATCTCAGCTGCCTTTCCTTTTTCTTTTCTTACATTTTAGTAAACTGAGTTTTGGACTTTGAACAAAAAAAAACAAAAAAACATGATCTCTGATGTTTTCATCATTTGATTGAAAAAATTATCAGCAGACAAATTCCTGATTGGTTTCAGTCATTTCTAACATTTCATCATTTGTTCTGGCAGTAATGATCCATCAGTAAATACTTCAGATGTAAAAAGGGATTTACAAAAACAGCATGAAACTCTGATTAAATAAATCATTTATAAAAACATTTATTCATTCATGAATAAATAATAGAATTTGAAAAGACATTTTAAAAATGAGAATACATTCCTGGACTCAACTTCCATTTCCTTTTTCCAGCTGCTTATCCTGTTCCTGTTAGCGTAGCGATTAGCTTAGCCATTTAGCTTCATGTTAGCCTCTCTGTGACACTCTGGACCTTCAGTGGTAAAACCAGGCCAAACAATCCCAATTGGCCATGGGATGTAACAAGCTCTCTGATTGGTTGGAGCTAATCAGTCGGGTTTCACCTTGACACCATTTGGTTTCTTAAGCGAACTGTGGTACAATGAATTCTGGGAAAATTAAGACTTTTTTCATAAAAAAGATCGACACCACAGACCAGTCTGACTTGTCTCTGTGAAAGTGGTCCAGGACCACAGGAGGCTGGAGGACCTGACAGCTGATATTCTTCTTCAGATTAGTGATTGACCCTCGTATCGTCTTCCTGTCAACCGGGCGACGTTTGTCCTCCTGGGACATCACCCAGTTATTACCTTTCCAGTCAAATTCATTCCAACTATAACAATTTCTTTTGCAATTTTCTGGTCAATAAACCTCATTTACATAAATATATAACTCATTTTTGAGAGAGAAAAAAAGCAAACTTTTGAATTATTTTGACTAAAATCAAGATGCTTTACATTTAAATGTAACACCCAAAATTCAATGAAAATAGTGATCATTATTTACATTTGCAAAAAGGGGATTTGTTGTGTCTTTAAATGTGTTTTACAGTGTGTCCGCCATCGTCTGCAGCTCCACACATATGACAGGAAGTAAGGTGCAGAAATGTCAGACACTGAAAACACTCTTCCCCTGTGAGATGGGTGATCACTGGCAGACGCTCGTTCGTTTCTCTGGAAACAGTGTTTTATTATTATTTGCAGGATCTGGTGAAAAGCTGGGGCTGTTATTTCAGCTGTCAGGTGTCTTGACACCACTCTGGATCACTGAGATTTATTCAGACTGACTTTATTTCTAACACCTGGAGGATCAATCCTCCTTTAACCACAGAAACAACCAGGATGAAATGTTGAAACAAGAAAACATGAAAGACAAACTGACAAAGTTGAGTCAGTAAAATAATAATTAAATAGAAATAATGAGCTGAGAATAAATGATATTCAGACAGAAGTTTATAGTTTCCTGATGTTTCTATTTGGTGCAACAACATTAATGTATAGACTATAGTATTTAGTTGTGATGATGATGATGATGATGATGTAACTATAGATTCATCAGCTCGTTCTTCATGACGACTCCTGACTGATTGAAAGAGGATGAATCTATATTTATGGATCTGAGCTTCAGTCCATCAGACAGAAACAGCTGCTCTGATGTTTCTACATGTATGTGGCTCTGCTGTGGTTTTAAATGCTGCTGCAGCAAGGCATTGTGGGACGGCATGTCTCCTTTCCTTTGGTAAAGGAAGCTCCAGTGTTTCCTAAAGGAGATGAGAGAGGAAGCAGTGAAGCTCTGTTTGTCTCTATGTGTCAGTCCTGTGATAGACCCCCGTCCCCAAGTCAGCTGGGATTGGCTCCAGCCCTCCCACAACGCTATATGGATGAGCTCAGGATAATACAGCTGACGGACAGATGGACACAACAAATGAATCTGCATGGACAGATTCCACTCTCTTCTTAAATCACATGCATTATTAACAGCAGGTGTGGTTCAGAGCTGAGTTTTTGTTAAATCAGTCCAAACAGCAGAAGACGGAGCAGTTCAACACTGTGTGGTGACGGTGTCCCAGGACTCACAGCTAACACATAAACCTCACTGCTTACTCACTGTTGGTTTACCTGAAGCTCTGACTGATAAACACGTGAATATTTCATCTCCAGTCTGAATCCTCTCACTGGGAGTGCTGGGATATTCTGGGACTGATGATGTCATTAATATTGTAACGCTGATAGACGCTGAAAGACACTGAGAGCTCATGTCTCTGAACAGGGACAAACTGGTCTAAATAATCTACAACCGGCACTGAATGTTGCCTGAAGAAAAACCAGGACAGTCTGAACATGTGGGACCTGAGAAACTCTCTGTTTTACTGCAACACCTGAACACAACCTGGATCATCACACTGGTCCTCACGGGGTTAATAAGATAAACACTGCAAGGAAATATACAAAATACAATACTATATGTATACTGTGTGTATATTAAATCATTTTTCTTTATTTAATATTTTTTATTTTAAAAATTGTTGAAATATGTTATTTAAAAAAATATTTAAATATTTTTTTATTTTAAAAATTGTTGAAATGTTATCTAAAAAATATAAAAATATTTAAAGAATATTTAAAGAATATTTAAAGAATTTTTATCAAATAATTTTTCCTTTAATTTTTTTAAATATTTTTTATTAAATTTAAAAAAATATATTTTTAATTAAAACATTAGCAATAAAAATAAAAATATTTCGATATTTTTCATTTATTAAAACATATTTCAAAACAGTTTTAAATAAAAAAATATTTAATTTTTTTTTTATTTAAATATTTCCTATCTAAAAAATATTTAAATATTTATTAAAATAATATTTAATTAAAGAATATTTAAATATTCTTTAATAAAAAATAGTTTTAAATATTTTTTATTAAAATATCAATAAAAATAAAAATATTTGATATTTTTCAATTTTAATATAAAAAAATGTTTTAATATTTTAATTTTTTTATTTGAATACATTTTTTCACAAATATTTTTTAAAACTAATTTGAGCTGCTGACTATAGTTTTTATCAAACAAACAGAAGGAAGGTGTTGGTTGGGGACTATTTTCTCTAGTTCAGATTCTGTTCCCGTTTACTGAGGTCCTAAGATCTGGTGGAGCCCTGAGGAACACCTCAGAGACAGGATCAGGATCAGGTGGTTCAAGTTACCTTGTCAGAATAGATGGACATACGCGTTGTCAGCCCAACAACAGGGATTCTGTAGAAACCAGCGGTGTAGGAAACAGGTGTCGGCGTCAGGTGGTCGTTGGACTGTGGAGGGTGACTGACCAGGATCGCGTACACCTGCAGCAGAGGGTGGTTTCATTTAAAGATGCTCTTATTTTCTCAGTCCACCTACACATCCTGAGGCCAAAACCAATGGACTGGCGTAACCTCTTGACCGTAGAAGAGTCTGCGTGGAAGTAAGACTGAACGTACAGAGCGGCCTGTTCCTCAGTCAGAGATCTCACACTGTCAAAAATACACAAACGTCAGGGAGGAATTCTACCCCGAATTTGAAAAGAAAATGCCCTGAATTTAAAAGTTTAACAGACAGAGAGAAATTACCCATAATTCTGGGGAAAAAGACAGAATGTGCAGCTGCTAAATATGACACTTCCTGTCACAACAGAAAACAGTTATATATAAAAATATTAGAAACTAAATGTATTTGTTCCTTAATTTTCATGTTTTAATAAACGTTAAAAACAGGCATTGTAAAAAGAATTTATAAATGAATGATTAATCATCAGTAAATACTTCAGATTTAGAAACAGATTCACAAAAAGCGCATTACAAAACTCTCATTATCATTACATTTATGATTCATGAATAAATAATAGAATAGAAAAACTATACGAAAAGAGATTTTAAAATGGGAATACATTCCTGGATTCACACTTTAAAAATTTATAAATGTACAAACAATCCATCAAAATAAATGGAGCTAAATGGATTGGCTAACAGGTGAAGCAGTTTGAAAAAAAAATGGAAATTGAAGATTGAATCCAGGTTTATGTTGTTTTTGTAAATCAATTTTTAAATCTGAAGTATTTATTGATGATTAATCATTGATTTATTTTCATTTTATTATCTTTTTACAATTCCTGTTTTTAATGTTTATTAAAATATGAACTTAAGGAAACACTTTATTACTTTTCCTGTGACATCACTGCTCCTCCATATACGTATGTGTATATCTGTATATGTATATACACTATGTGTAGCTATATGTATGTATATGAGTTTATTGATTTTTTTTGAATTTACTTTATTTAATTATCAATTTATTCTTTAATTTCTATTAATAATTATACTGTCTTTAATTATATCAATATTGTAATTGA
This sequence comes from Seriola quinqueradiata, assembly GCA_002217815.1. NCBI lineage: Eukaryota > Metazoa > Chordata > Actinopteri > Carangiformes > Carangidae > Seriola > Seriola quinqueradiata. The sequence continues at coordinate 286,718 of BDMU01000148.1, forward strand.
TATTTTTTTCTTTGCTAATTTAAGTACATTGAATGACGGTAATTGTGCTGCTTTGACGACACATTTAAAATGGCAATGCCAATAAAGACTGAGGCTCAGGAGGTAGACCGGGTCGTCCACTAATTAGAAGGTCCGTGGTTCGATCCCCGGCTCCTCAGGTCTGCATGTCCAAGTGTCCTTGGGCAAAATACTGAACCCCACATTGCCCCGATGGCTGTCCCATCAGTGTATGTGTGTGATGTATGAATAGGTGAATGTGCCAAGTACTGTAAAGCTTTGAGCAAGAAGAGCAAGTGTAGGTCCTTTTACCGTTACTGGTTAATTGAAATTGAATTGATCTGAGGAACCGCTGCTGCAAAACAAACCTACAAATACAGACTCCTCTCTGTAGCCTTCGTTATGGAAGTGAGACTGACTAACTCCTGAAACTGTTTTAACTAAACAGCAGAAAGTGAAACAGGAGGAGAAGAGGACAAATCAAAGGTCTCAGTGTCTCTTATAACTGAGCTACAAAACACAACACAGAGAACCAATGAGGCTGAAGTGTGTTTCACACAGGTAGAGAACACACTGTTATACTGCACTGCGAGAGAGAGAGAGAGAGAGAGAGAGAGAGAGAGAGAGAGAGAGAGAGAGAGAGAGTGTGTGTGTCTCTATAATCCCTCCATCCTTCCTCTGGGAGGATGGAGGGATTATTACATCTGTGTTTCTGCAGAGAGAGGACGTTAATCTGACGTCCATCTCCATGTTTCTGATTCTCTCTCTCTCGCTCTCTCCGCCATGTTGGCCTCAATTTGTCCTTTCTCTGCCCACCTTTCTGTTCCTGTTCTTGTTCCTGTTCCTGTTCTTCTTTGCTTGTTCCTGTTGTTTCTCTTCTGTTCTGTTCCGTTTCTGTTCTTGTCCTTTTTCTGAGTCTTGTTCTTATTCTGTTTCTGTTTTTTTCCTGTTTCTTCCTGTTCCTGTTCCTCTTTCTTTCCTGTCTTGTTTTTGTTCCTGTTCTTGTTTTTCTTCCTGTTTCTGTTCTTCTTCCTGTTCTTGTTTCTCCTCCTGTTTCTGTTCTTGTTCCTGTTCATGTTCTTTTCTTGTTCCTTGTTCTGTTCTTATTTGTCTTCCTATTCCTGTTTCTCTTCCTGTTCTTGTTCCTTTTTCTGAGTCTTGTTCTTGTTCCTGTTTCTGTTTTTGTTCCTATTTCTGCTCTACTTCCTCTTCCTGTTGTTCTTCCTGTTTCTGTTCTTTTTTCTGTTCTGTTTCTGAGTTTTGTTCTTCCCGTTTCTATTCTTGATTCTGTTATTGTTCCTGATCTTCTCTGTCTGAGTTAAGGTTTCCTTAAAATAAAAGGGTTAGGTTAAGTTAAGATTTTCAAGTGATAATAGCAGCAAACAAACATCTCCATGGAAACTATAAAATTTTACTGCTGTAAAATCTCTTTCACTGCTGCAAATCCCTTAACAATTTTCCTTAACTAAGGAAACCTTCTAAGAGATTCTGAGCAGCAGCTTCCGTTACTCCCTCAGCTAAGGAGAAATTAAACCTCAAGTGTCAGACTTAAGTAGAAAACTCAAGGTGTTTTGTGCAGCTGGCCTCAGGCAGCAGAGCGTCGAGATCAGTGAAGATGAGAGCGCCCCCACCTGGTTGGAGATGAGGTCCTCGCAGACAGACAGAGCCATCTGGATGGCGTTGGGCTTGTGTGTGACGGAGATGGCGTTCATCTTGAACTTGTCCTTCCCGTACAGCGTGTTGGCCTGGCTCACCGCCTCCTTGAACACCTGCTCGTAACGTTTCTGACTCAGGACGGCGCCGATGTTCACCAGCCGGGCTCGCAGCCGCACCGCGCCACCGAGCAGCACTGCAGCACGGCGAGGAGGAGCACGCCACGCAGCTCCACTGAGGAGGAGGAGAGGGAGGAGGTTATTGTCTAAACCACAGCCTCCACAGACTAGAAACACCTGTCAGGTCACACAGGTGAGTCAACACGTCTGAGACAGTCTGAACATCAGAACCTTCATGAAGGAGGATTCATCTCAGTCTATTCCTATAAACTGACCACTGTGATCAGCTGTTCCTGCTGAGGAACAGAGTGAGGAACGTGAACTCAACTCAGGGAACCAAGATGTTCAACAGACACTGACGTCAAAGGGAGAGGAAGAGGATGAAGAAGAGGAAGGTGAGGATGAAGAAGAGGAAGAAGAAAAAGAAGAGGAAGCGGATGAATAAGAGGAAGAAAAAGAGGAAGTAGAAGAGGAAGCAGATGAGGAGGAGGAAGAAGAGGAAGGTGAGGATGAAGAAGAGGAAAAAGAAAAAGAAGAGGAAGTGGATGAAGAGGAGGAATAAAAAGCAGAGGGAGAAGAAGATGAAGAGGAAGAGGAAGAAGAGGATGAAAGTGTTTTTTCTGTTTTCTTTTATTTTGATGTTTTTAACAGAAACGTTACAGGATGAATTTCAACCAGTTTTTATTTTTATGGATTAATTCTAATTTTCTGACACGTGACCTAAAAACAGAAACACTGGTGATAGACTGACTCACTGGTCCTGGTCCTGGTCCTGGTCGCACCAGATTTTCAAATTAAAAGCTCCGCTGTAGATTCCGTTACAGAGCTGCGTCGCGCGCTCGGTCTCCTGTTGATTTCACCGTCTGTGATTTATTTAAATCACGGTGCTCCCTCCGGTGTTCCCGCTCTCAGTCCGGTACCGTCCGCTGGTTCCGCTCCGGTTCGGTCCCGGTCTCTGTCTCGGGTCCGTCGGGTTAAAGGTCGATGTTTTTGTTTTGTTTTTTTTGATAAATTGATGAATTGCTCGTTGAAGCGGTAAAAAGCTCCGGTACCGTTCGGAGCCGTCACCGTCCCACAGCGGAAGGACAGATCCCGGTGTCTGGACCGAGTCGCCGCTGTTTCAGTCCCGGGTTAGTCACGGGTAAAGCCCGCTGACATTGTTGATCCGGTGTGGTCCTGTTGATTCACCGACTCCTCTCATCAACATTAATCATCCGTTAAATATTATTTCCCCGGTAACGCGTCACTTTATTTCCCGCTCGTTGCTCTCGGTTTTATTCGGTTTCGGTCCGTCAAGGCTCGTGATCCTCGCGGACTTCCAGATGACCTGATGCTCGCGAGCCCGCGGTCTGTCCTTGGATCCTGACGCTTGCCTCCGCGCGCTCACGGACGAAGAGGAGAGGAGGCGCGCGGCCGCTGGAGCGCGGACACGAGCGTCATCTCTCTGGCGCTTGTGAATTAATGAAGCGCGCGGTCACAGTTCAGAGGCTGTTTCTACATTTATAGTGATTCTATAGATCTACTGCGCATGTCTGGATTTATTCATTCATTCAGTCCACTTATTAAACAGTTTGATATTAAAATAATTCATCCAGATAAAATCATTAAATATTTTATTTGAATAATTTAATTTATTATACTAAATTTATTATTAATTGTTATTATGAATTGTTCTGATTTTGTGTGTATAAATATATATATATATATATATATATATATACACACACAAATATACATATACATAAATTATATATTTCAATATATTACACAATTGGTTGACATCAAGAAGCTTTTCATCACATCATAATATATCATAATATTCATAAACACACACACACATGTATGTATTTATATATATGCACATGAGCCTATATATGTATTTACCTGCATGTTCATATTATTACCTGTGAAAATGTGATTTGATTTGCTGTAACTGTCAGTATAAAAGCACCAACATGTCGGAGTCAGAACATGTAACCCACGTCAACAGATGGGACACATTTGATCGTGCGTGTCCATCTGTGTGTGTGTATAATGTTATAAATACCATTTTGGGGGGGGGGGGTTCTCAAACGGTGACAACAGAGTTAAGATGTGGTTGTGGAGCAGTTGGTGTTGCGGGTCACTGTGAGCCTGACTTCATGTGAGTGTAATAAAAGCAGCAGCAGAAGAAGAAGAAATCAAACCATTCAGACTGAGCTGCTCTTCTTCTGTGGTTGTTTCTGCTTTAAAATCACCCCATCTGCTGCCAGCATGCACAGTTGCCACAGCAACAGAGATGCAGCTCCGGATCCTTATTGTGGTTGCCATGGAAACAAGCATCTCCCAAAGGCCCCCCCCCAAACCAGATATAACGTGTAATTAACACACACAAAATAAGTTTTCTAACAGTAATTTTGTTTTTTTTTTAAATTATGAACAAACGTCTGTAAAATGACAGAAATGATGTGAATTAACAGCCAAACTTCTCTTTTAATCATCATGACAATAATCATGAATTACATTTATGTCCCATTTCTGTAAAGACAAATTACTGTTTTATTTAAACAGTATTTTTCTGCTTTCTTAAATTACAAACAAATCTGTGTAAAATGACAGTAATTATCTGTAATTAAAAATGTAGCTTGTTATTATAAAGGTTAATGTCCATAATAACAATCTAAAGATTCTCTGTAATTTCAGGGTAAATCTTTTTTTCATCACATTCAACATTCAAACTTCAAACAAAAAAGTTTGAAGTACTGGAATGTATCCCAGCATGCACTGGGAGGAAAGCAGGAAAATGGTTTATCACACACACACCTTTGGATAAGTTAGAGTCCTCAGTAATGAAATTGTGCATGTCTTTGTTTTAGTAATCAGAGTCCTGGAGGAAACACAAGGAGAAGATGCAACACTGAAAGTGTGTGTGTGTGTGTGTGTGTGTGTGTGTGTGTGTGTGTGTGTGTGTGTGTGTGTGTGTGTGTGTGTGTGTGTGTGTGTGTGTGTGTGTCAAGTGACAAACTGCCGTGACGTCACCCACTGGTTTGTGAACCGCCGTTTTGAAGCCTCGAGTTTGGGTTACTGGACGTCGCCATCTTGGTTTTTTGGAGAAACCATATCTGGATGAGAGGGTGGAGCTGGGGAGGAGGGAGGAGGAGGAGGAGAGAGGGAGGAGGGAGGAGGAGGGAGGAGGAGAGAGGGAGGAGGAGGGTTAATTTATACTTGTTACTAAATAAGATTTATCCACCTCTTTATGATGCAAACTTGTCTTGTGACAGTGAAGTTCACCTGCACCTTCATTCACAACTGCATTCTAGTTTTAATTTGTCAGTTACAGTTGATTGTAAATTGTTGAAATTAATGCAGTTTTGAAATAAAGTAAATAAAGTTTTTTATGAAGCTTTGCTTTGTTGATGGTTTTTATGGAGCGTGTCTGGTATGAATTTTAACAGCAGCAACAGCACAGTGTAGAAATCACAACACATGAATCTGTAATTAATCAAAGACTTTCTATGTTGCTTTAATCAACAACAAACATGATAGAAATGTTTAAATGTGTCCGTCCTTCAACAGTGACATTACAGGAAAAACACCAAGCACCTTGGTAGGTAGCTGCTAATGGTAAAGCTAATGAGAATGGGGGAGGGGTATATATACTGTACACGCACATGTGCATTGCTGCCATGTATATCACTGTTAGCATTGTAATTGTAATCAATGTCATTATTGTACAAAAGAAGCTAATCCTGATGATCAGTGCTAATGCAAATGCTAGCAAGCTAGCCCCGACCCTCTGTTCTGTTTGTCCCTGTTTTTTTCACCAATTAAAAAGGAGAAAAAAATTAAAAAAAAATAAATGCTAATGCTAATGGGAACGGTGGCTAGCTCACGCCCCCAGTTGCAGCCTTGTCTGAACGACTTAGCCCCGGTTCAAATTAGGCTCAAAACGATTTTGAGCTTGTAAAGTGATGTTCACAAATAACAATATTTGTAGTTGTAAATCAAATTTTGTAAACCTGGAAAATAAATCTACATGAGAAATTCAAGTTTGTGCATGTGAAAATAAATTGTGCTTGTGGCAAAGAGATTTGTATTTGTTGAGACAGTGTGAATCAAAAACTGAACTAATGATCAGTGGTGAGGTTCAACAGAGACACAGGGACAGAAGAAAAGCTTTGTGGACGTCTGTGTTCAGAGACAAAGAGCAGGAAACTGTAAAACTCAGTGAGCAACATTCCCAGTGTGAGACACTGACAAGGACAAAGTTTGATCTCGTCACTTCAGTGTCACTGTGGAAACTTCTGACCAGAGTTTTACTGTTTTCTTCTCTGTATCACCACACAGATGTTGACAAATCCATTTCTTCTTTTAGTGTCTTTGTTCAATCTCAACACTGATCATTTGTGGAGTTTTGATTCAGACTTTCAACAAATACAAATCTCTTTGACAAAAGTGCAATTGTTTCACATACGCAAACTTGAATTTCTCGAGCAGATTTATTTTACAGGTTTACAAAAGTTGGAATTATTTGTGAACATCACTTTACAAGCTCAAAATCATTTTGACCCTAATTTGAGCCTGGACACGTATAGTTACAGACAACAACAGTTCACAATCACGGTCTACTGGCTCCATACAATCTCAAGTTACAGTCAGTTACAAGATGAGACTGAAGTTACTGACGTCACCAGCTGGACAACAGCCGAGAGCAACAGACACAATCCTACTAACCGCTAAAACGTCTGTCGACAATATCACCACCTGAAATGTTTGTCAGTTGTTGCACTGATTATACTTTTAGCTAAGAGCTAACATGGATGCTACTCACCAGGCTAACAGGAAAGTTGCGAGCTCGGGCATTAAACTGCATCTCTTCACTCTCAGGAGCTTCTCCAGCGGTGGAAAGACACATTTCTTTGCCGTTGAACGTGGTTTCTTGTCGGGAGCGGTCCTTCGGGATGCAGATGAATATTACCTTTTAGGAGGTTCAGCCATTCCTGTGTTTCTGTGATGCTAACTTCAAGCGCTGCCGGAAGTTGTTCTTCTTCGTGGGACTGAGGGCAGACTTGACGCTCCGCTGAGTCACACAGCCTCTAGTGTCACAAAGTGGTATTACAACACAGGACAGGTCGGGGCTGCTGCGCATTTCAGTAGATCACTCTGGAATACAACAGATGGAGATCTTGATCATGACATCATCACTGTGGCTGCTTCACACACTGTTGATAGTGTTAATTCATTATTTGAACATTTTAAACTAAAGTTCTGGCCACATCTTATATTGCACCTTTACAGCACAACCACCAAAGCTGATATTTAAAAGTAAAGCTACATGTTCTTTGTCCACATTGCAAACCAACTAATAGTTTTGACACTTAAGTTAAAACAAAGACATTGAGCTTAACTGGACTAATATTGACACATACAAAACATATTTCTATTTGCTTTTACGGTATATAAATCTATGCATGGGATATAAAATACAATCATGCTTTCCCTTATACTTACATTCAATTTTTTGACGTACAAACGTTTGTATTTGCCCATTTGCATTCAGGCCAGTAGATGCTGCTGTTCACATGAAGCATCAAGATATAAACCCTTTGTGGAACCACTTTGCTGAGAAAGTAAAACCTCTGACGCTGTGGGACTCACATCCAGCACCAGGCAGATGATTTCTGCAAGTAAAGAAGATACAACAGCCCGGGAAATTTTACTCACTGAGTATTTCACTTACTGACTGTGGACTGCTCACAGAGTCAGTTCACTGCTGCCATGTTGGTTTCAGTCATGGGGCTTTCTCACCAGTCACTGTATGTTGGCAGTCTTTATGTTACGACCCATCTAGGCGAAAAGGGAAGCAACATAAAACCAGGTGTTATTGGTAAATCAAATTTACTGATTTAATTTATTGCGTAACCAGGAGGGTAAATAAACAAAAATACAAACAAGGCAAGAGGATAACTGAAGTAGGGGAACAGGAGCCAACAAAGAGCCTAACTATGTGATTCTAACCAACCCAGAAACACTAGAAGCAGCAGCCCTGTTCCTAAACCTAGCCCAGTCCCCAACAGTCAACACCAGCATCTCAAACCAAATCACAAATTACACACAAATGTTCACAAAGGAGGTACAGAGGCGAGCTGCCGATCATGTCAGCTGCCACTAATGATGTACGCCGGGCTCTTAAACTCTTAACACTGACAGCGGGTTGTCAATGTGGGTTATCACAGTGAACTGTCGTGTCTGGACGAGCTGTTAAAGAGTGTGTGTCGTGTTTGTTCATATTAAGTTTGGTTCAGTGTCAGTCGGATAGTTTTCAGCTCTAGTTCATTTCATTATTGATGACAGGAGTCAGAACATCTGTTGGAGTGATTCTGTCTCTGTCAGAATAAAGATCATCACTGAGAGCTGAGAACCATCATGACATGTGCACCTGCACAATTAGTTTCTATTCTATTGTTATTTCATGTAAAACGGTTCAGCAGACTGTTTATTACAACTAAGCTGAGGGAATAATGTGTTTTCAGATATCTGTGATCATCTAATTAGAGAGCTGTTTCTTTTGTCTTTTTCTCTAAACTCTACAATATGATGTTGATCTGATTTCTCTGTATTATAATGTTTTTTCCATCCAGCCAAGGTCTGGATCTTTGGGGACACCTACAACCTCTTGCAGCGATGATGGAGGCGCTGCACCACCTCCACCTGCAGCGTCCACACATGAAGATCTTCTCTTCCCAAACATAAACACAGTGTCTTATATGATGATATAGTATTTTTTAATGTAACACTTGTGGCCATAACATTGTTCAGTCTGATCAGCTGTGCTCTTCCTGGTTCCCTTCACCCTCACTGTCGTATTACACTCTCTGCCCCATCACACCCCATTACATAAATTAACAATCTTCTATGTGACAAATATTTGTCTGCACATTTTGGAAACGTCACGTTATCTTAACTTGAACTATCACGACGTCTCGATGGACAATGTATTAACTGACATTAACGCTGCGCATTACACTAACGCAGATCAATTAAACTGGGTCACGTGGAGAAACACAAACCAAACGTCATTAGATTAACGTCCATTAAACTCACCTTTTTATTGGGCTTTTGACTGAAACACCTCCACGGGCTAACCCAGGTTAAACACAGTTATCAGCAGCGGGGCCAGGTACGTTAGCATAGCAATCGCTAAGTTATCAGCTAACGCTAGCACTAGCGGGCTAGCTTGGTTAGCAAGGTGCATCTTCACCTGAGCTGTGATATTAACAGGAATGCTAATTTCGGCTAGCAAAGAAATAAGTTTAAAACAAAATGTACTTACCGGAAATAACTGAACCGCCGACTCCTCTGAGTCTTTGAGAACAAGTGAACGCAGAACAAGATATTTACCGGTAAACAACATGTTGGCCGCTAACTGTGAAACTGAAAAACACGATAAGTCAAATGTCCGACACGTCGCTCTGACGTCATATCCGATTAACAGGCAGGTCCCTCTGTGTGTCAGTGACGCGGTAGCCACGCCCTAAGGCCACTCTGCTTTAACGTCTATTTTCTTTTAAATAGGATCATAATTAAAAAAATGATCATCATGTTGTAATGAAGGAAACTTCAGACTAGAGATTCAGACCATAAACACATAAGGAATCAGATTAGAAAGTAGGTGTTGAGCGGGAGAGCTGCTGCTGGGTGTCTCACTCCTCACTGCTGCTAGTCTTCTGTTTCCTGGATCATTTATATCTGATCAATTCTTATTTTGAGCGGATTTGAGTTGCAGGGTTTTAATGGAGAACTGGTCGGACGGAATCTGTTTGGTCACCTGAGAGAAGTTAAGTGAATTTATATCCTGCAAAGATATCAGGTAAGAAAACATTTACTCTTGTTTTGGTGACGTTGTTTGTGTTCATGTTGTTTATTTCGGATTAAATAAAGCTATAGAGCGGCAATAAACTGGCGAGGAGACGCTGCAGTGACGTCAGCACGTAAACGGTCCGTCACTGCTGGTGATGAAGGTGATGTACTCTGAGTAAACGTGTTACTGCGGCACATTTTTAAAAGGGGAAGAGGAGGGTAAAACATCTTATATGGGGATGATAATAATAATATATGATAAAAGTATTAAACAACATGTTCAGGCTGCCAGGGAGCCAGGATCAGTTCCCCGGTGAAAACAGCACCAAGAGCAATCAGTTCATTCCAGTCAGGCTCTTTGCAGCCTGTGCACACAGCTGATAATTATTAATGTACACTCAGCTGATAATTATTAATGTGCACACAGCTGATAATTATTAATGTACACTCAGTTGACAATTTATTAGGAACATCTAGCTAAAACTGATAAAGTGTGATACAACAGTCCTGCAATAAACAGTCCTTCGTGAAGATTATACTGTTTATACAGAGGTGTTTCTGTTATTCATCTTTATTGATATAAATGGGTCGGACAAAATAATAGAAAACAATAGAAACATAAAGCCATGGTGAGTGTCTTTATGTAGCAGTAGTTTTGTGTTGGCATCGGTTCAGAATATTTCTGTCTCTTTGATTATTAATAATCAGAATCAGCCCTGAAAAATCTGTTGATCCCTATTGCTGTTTGTCAATTTAGGCTGATTCTGTGCCTGATTAATTAATGTGTTATTAGGTTAATACCAAGCAATACAACATGAATGAATGAATCCAAGTTTATGTCAAGTTCTATGTGCTTCTATACAGTAACATAATATTGATCAGAATCATTTAGGAGAAATCTGTAAAATAACAGTTTTTCTCTGTATTAATTATTAATGAACCTTTCTGTTTATTGTATTAGATATTTACTTTAATTTTGCCACACACACGCACACACACACACGCACACACACACACAATGATGTCATAGCTTTGGTCTGTTTTAACACACGTCCACAGACTGAGTCAAACCATGAACAGGTGTGTTCACATCAGTCCAGTTTCCAGATGTGAACTGGTTCCAGTTCTCCAGAGAAACTCAGTCCACCTGCAGCAGCACCAGTTTTTCAAAATAAAACTCATCCACCCAGACGAGGTCAACAACAGATTTACTCTTGTTACACTAATGTTAATTTTACTTAAAACAGCTGTAATTTTTGTGTAAATTTGTTTCTGTGGTTACAGGAGGATTGAAATAAAGTCAGTCTGAATAAATCTCAGTGAGTTCAGTCGCATTCTTTCCCCTTCACGTCTTTGACCTCAGGACGTTTTCCATGGAGGTCGAGGAGACGAGGTCAGAGAGGAGGTCATTCTGACCTTTCCACCGCAGCGTGAAGCTCCTTCACTCAGCTCCCTCCCTCAGCTCCTTCCCTCAGCTCCTTCCCTCAGCTCCTTCCCTCGGCTCCTTCCCTCAGCTCCTTCCCTCAGCTCCTTCACTCAGCTCCCTCACTCAGCTCCCTCCCTCAGCTCCCTCCCTCAGCTCCTTCCCTCAGCTCCTTCCCTCAGCTCCTTCCCTCAGCTCCTTCCCTCAGCTCCCTCCCTCAGCTCCCTCCCTCAGCTCCTTCCCTCAGCTCCTTCCCTCAGCTCCCTCCCTCAGCTCCTTCCTCAGCTCCTTCCCTCAGCTCCTATCCCTCAGCCCTCCCCTCCTCAGCTCCTTCTCAGCTCACTCCCTCAGCTCCTTCCCTCAGCTCCTTCCCTCAGCTCCTTCCCTCAGCTCCCTCCCTCAGCTCCTTCCCTCAGCTCCTTCCCTCAGCTCCCTCCCTCAGCTCCCTCCCTCAGCTCCTTCCCTCAGCTCCCTCCCTCAGCTCCCTCCCTCAGCTCCCTCCCTCAGCTCCTTCCCTCAGCTCCTTCCCTCAGCTCCCTCCCTCAGCTCCTTCCCTCAGCTCCTTCCCTCAGCTCCTTCCCTCAGCTCCTCCCTCAGCTCCCTCCCTCAGCTCCTTCCCTCAGCTCCCTCCCCTCAGCTCCCTTCCCTCAGCTCCTTCCCTCAGCTCCTTCCTCAGCTCCTTCCTCAGCTCCTTCCCTCAGCTCCTTCCCTCAGCTCCCTCCCTCAGCTCCTTCCCTCAGCTCCTTCCCTCAGCTCCTTCCCTCAGCTCCCTCCCTCAGCTCCTTCCCTCAGCTCCCTCCCTCAGCTCCTTCACTCAGCTCCTTCACTCAGCTCCCTCCCTCAGCTCCTTCACTCAGCTCCTTCCCTCAGCTCCCTCCCTCAGCTCCTTCCCTCAGCTCCCTCCCTCAGCTCCTTCCCTCAGCTCCTCCCTCAGCTCCTTCCCTAGCTCCCTCCCTCAGCTCCCTCACTCAGCTCCTTCCCTCAGCTCCCTCCCTCAGCTCCTTCCCTCAGCTCCCTCCCTCAGCTCCTTCCCTCAGCTCCCTCCCTCAGCTCCTTCACTCAGCTCCTTCCCTAAGCTCCTTCCCTCAGCTCCCTCCCTCAGCTCCTCACTCAGCTCCTTCCCTCAGCTCCTCCCTCAGCTCCTCAGCTCCTTCCCTCAGCTCCTTCCCTCAGCTCCCTCCCTCAGCTCCTTCACTCAGCTCCTTCCCTAAGCTCCTTCCCTCAGCTCCCTCCCTCAGCTCCTTCACTCAGCTCCTTCCCTCAGCTCCTTCCCTCAGCTCCTCAGCTCCTTCCCTCAGCTCCTTCCCTCAGCTCCTTCCCTCAGCTCCTCAGCTCCTTCACTCAGCTCCTTCCCTCAGCTCCTTCACTCAGCTCCTTCCCTCAGCTCCTTCCCTCAGCTCCCTCCCTCAGCTCCTTCCCTAAGCTCCTTCCCTCAGCTCTCATCGTGGCTGCTACTCAGATACTTCAGGGTCATTTCACTCAGTTAGGAAAATTCCTCAGAAAAAAGACATTTCCCTCCACTGTTCAAACACTACGCTGTTCCCGTCACATCAAGGAGCTCTGCTTCAGAAAGCGTACACTGCTAGACGCTGGACTTTCAGGGTTCAGGCTAACTCTAGCAATAAAATCGCTAAGTTCACACCACAGGAAGCGACGTTTTACTGATGTGAAGCTTAAGAAATGGTTTGTTCCACTTTAGGGGTGAAATTGTTTAAAAAATATTTTGTCCATTAGTTTCTTCCTGTTAACTTCTGTCCGTTAGCTTCTTGCTTTTAGCTTTGGCCAGTTAGCTTCTAGCTGTTTTTTAAATTCTGTCCGTTAGCTTCTTGCTGTTAGCTTCTGCCTGTTAGCTTCTAGCTGTTAGCTTCTGGCTGTTAGCTTCTGGCTGTTAGCTTCTGTCCGTTAGCTTCTTGCTGTTAGCTTCTGGCTGTTAGCTTCTGTCCGTTAGCTTCTGGCTGTTAGCTTCTGGCTGTTAGCTTCTGTCCGTTAGCTTCTTGCTGTTAGCTTCTGCCTGTTAGCTTCTGTCTGTTAGCTCGTCTGTCTGTATGACATCACTTTCTCCTCCTTGTAGCTGAGCTCAGCTGTGAACATGAAGTAGGACACGTGTGACATCACCTCTTTATCTCTCTGGTGTTGGGCGTCATGAGGAGACGGTTTCCTTCAGCTTCCAGGCCAGTGCATCCACACACACACACACACACACACACACACACACACACGCACACACTCTCTCTGATGCTCTTTCTGTGAGTGTGTAGGAAGGCGTACAGAGAGATGCATGCTGGGACGTCTTTGTAGCCCGCTGTGTCCTGGGGGGTCAGTGATGTATTAGTGTGTGTAAGTGTATATGTATTAGTAAGTATGTGTGTGAGTGTGTGTGTGTGAGTGTGTGTGTGTGTGTGTGTGTGAGTGTGTGTCAGTCATGCAGCAGAGCTTCCACACTCAGTTTACATTTTGTCTGGAGGAATAAAGGCCGTTATTTAAAAGCAGTGTATGATGGGACACGTGTTGTCGAGGCGTCTTCCATCACTACAGTGGGATATAAATGACGGCCAATAAAGAACTACCATGAACAAACATTAATGTCCTGGTTATTTATTTATAAACTCATATTTAATGTGGAACAATAAAAACAGTAGATTAAAAAACAAAACATTATTTATTGATATCTGGATTTAAAATATTGTTGATGAGACAAACACTGACATTTCCAATCACTTTCAAGATTAGTACAAAGAACTGACATGTTCTTCACAAACAATGTGTTAATAGTCATGTTAGGAGACTTAGATGGCCGACAGATCAGAATGATAGATACATATACACACAACGAACAAATGATCTTAAACAATATTTAAAATGTTTTCTCGAAGCCAGTGACAGGAGGTTTAATGTTGTCGCAGTGAATCCATACAGAAATGTAAGATATGACATATATGTCCCTGTAAGGGGATAAATTATTATCACATATATACATCTGTCAGCTCTCTGATATATGAAGATACAAGTTTCTAACACAAAGTTAAAACCCAGAGTAAAATCTGAGCTCAACTGATTCCTAAATAAGTAACATTAAGTTTAATTCCATATGTTTGTATATGATATTTTAAAATTAATTTCTCATTAATTTTAAACAAAACTTTTATACTTCCATATATAATATCAACATATACCGACAGGCTTGTGATGGATATTTTTATGTAACATGTAAAATATAAAACAATACAGACATACATGTTTGTATCAAATTGTTCCAATTTCTTACTTAATTTGTACAAACATAGGCTGCATATACATATATGTACGTATATGATTTTACTTATATGAACATATATTTCAGGATCCTGGCTTTGTTGAACCAGGCCTCAGCTGTTAACGCCTGATTGGTTGAATGGAGTTAGTTACAGCCTCTGATTGGTCGGTTCTTTATGGTTTCTGTATCTATAATGAATAAAGAGCCATCTCTACTCTGTTTAATTATGACTCTGTGTGTGTGTGTGTGTGTGTGTGTGTGTATGGCCCATCCATTAACACACAGAAAGACAAAGACTTACAGATGTTCATGAAATAAACATGGTCGACCTCTTCCTGTCAACAACAACAAACAACAACAAACATCATCACTACGATGTCAGACGTCGTTTCTGTAGCAGCTTGAAACACAGTGGAGCTGTAGACCTGGAGAGCTGGTACAGGACCTATCAGGTCTCCAGACCTGGATCAGCTCTACAGGACCTGGATCAGGTCTCCAGGAGAGCTGATCAGTCCTGTAGACGCTGGAGAGCTCTACAGGACCTGGATCAGGTCTCCAGGACCTGGATCAGCTCTACAGGACCTGGATCAGCTCTCCTGGAGACCTGATCCAGGACTGGCTGCAGCCTGCCTGAGGGTGTGAGGTGTAACAGCAGCTTTAAAAGTGAATCAGTTTCAGCAGAGCTGTTACTGGTTTGGATCAGCTGGTCTGTCTGGGGACAGGAAGACACCTCTGTGGAAGATTCAGCTGCTGGTCAAAACCTCCTGAGCCACCGACACTGAAGGACAACAACTCCCATGATCCCGCGCTACGTCGTGTCTTTTGTCTGAGCAGTGATTCGAACCGACAGGAAACGAGCCCTTCAATGTTTTTAAAGAAAATTCATTTTCACAACATTCAGAAAAACATTATTTATATTTTAAATTTTCATCTTTTCACCAAAATGATAGTTGTTCCACTGGAGGAACCTCCGCGGCCCAGCAGTGGGACCCGGTCCACAGGTGGGGAACCACTGTAAGTAAGTTCAGCTGTTGAGAACTTGTCTCTATCAGTTTGTTCACTGAATGTCAGACATCAGAGATCTGGAGAAAGAAATGCTATTTCTTTATTTTGTAAGAAATTTAAGGCGGATTTTTACTTTTTACAAGAGACACGTGTTAATATGGGATTATAATTTCTGGAAGAACCAACGAGGTGATAATATTTGGATGTGCTATGGAAGTAATAAATCTGCTGGACCCTCCATTTTGAGCGGGAAATTTGATGGTAGAATCTTGAAAGGAAAACCTCATGATTTTGGTTGAAAGTTTAAGGACATCTGTTTCATTTTGGGGAATATTTCTGCCACATATTATTGTTCCATGAACAGAAGTCTCTCCTTGAGGAGGTTTCTATCTGCTCATGTAAAATGAATGACACATTTATTTTGATCAAGTTTCACTTCTCGGAAATATTGAATTATTTGAGTTCTAATTTGTTTGTGTTTTATTTCTTTATTTCCTTTTTCTTTCACTTGTTCACCATGGACAGTCCTTACACCGTCATATGTTTATAACATGTATATATAAATGTTTTATGACCCTTTTCTATATGAAAATGAGCGCTGGTACAATTCATGTATGATTTCCTTTTGCTCAATAAAACATTTGAAATAAGTTAATAGTTTGTTTTTGTCCTTTTAAAATACTTTTCTTTTTTTCATCACCCTTTTTTATATATGTCGCGTTTAATTCCCTTTGCATTTATTCTTATTGTTCATAATTTACTACGTTATGATTGTTTCTCCTATTTTCAATATTTAAACATTTTATCCAGATGAAAATCTTTGACTAATAAAACATTTGAAAAGAAAATGACTGAGAGGCAGAAGTTAGAGATGAAGAGTTTACAGCTTCAGAGGTGGAGAAACACCCCGTCCTCACTGCCTCCAGTCTGCAGATACTTCATCAGCAGACAGCAGCGCCCCCCGCTGACCGACAGCAGTAAAGCCTCTGACATCACTCTGCACATCAGTCAAATGAAACTGAAGTTCAGATAATGAGATAAAAAAAACGAAGTAAAAATAAAATAAATGAGGATTTAATTCAGACTGACAGGCTGCTTCTTCACAAACATCTGTACACACCCTGAACGCACCACACACACTCAGAGAGGAAACAACACACACCCTGAACGCACCACACACACTCAGAGGATGTTAAAGTTTTGATCTCACACTGATGTTTGAGCCTGAAGTCACAGTTCAGTTTGATCTGATGAAGATGAAGATGATACAGATGTTGACAGTTGATGAACATCAGTGATAACCAGATGTTGTGTGCTCTGCTGCCCCCTGCTGGATCTGAGGTCACATCCATCAAATGACCTCCATCATTCTGACATGAAAATAAAAGCAGTTTCAACTCTGTCCATGTGGTGCATTTACAGACACTCGGACATCTGAGAACTTTACATTGGCTGTCATGGAGCCTTCAGGGGACTCTCAGAAAATCAGACAAAAAAACAATCAAGTGACCTTTATATTTGTCTTATTCTATCTTTTCTCCTTTTATTGACACTGTGATTTTATGTCTTTGCTGTTATTGTTTTTGTGCTGAGTCGAGGTCGACCAACATGGCTGCTGTGTGAAAAGTTTTGTATCAAACCTCAGATGTTGGATTGTCCCTGAATGCATCAGCAGGGAGAGTCTCAGCTGTCTGCTGCATCATGAGATGATCAATGATGATCAATGATGATCACAAAAATCAAGTCAATCAAACCTCCCTGTGATAAACTGTGAGCAGGTTTGAGTCTGAATGAACGTCACCGGTAGAAACAGGAAAGTCGAACACAGGTTCAATTCACACCTGGTACACACCTGTTCACACACCTGTTCACACACCTGTTCACACACCTGTTCACACACCTGTTCACACACCTGTTCACACTGGTACACACCTGTTCACAAACCTGTTCACACTCCTGTTCACACTGGTACACACCTGTTCACACACTGGTACACACCTGTTCACACTGGTACACACCTGTTCACACTGGTACACACTTGTTCACACACTGGTACACACCTGTTCACACACCTGTTCACACTCCTGTTCACACTCCTGTTCACACACCTGTTCACACTGGTACACATCTGTTCACACACCTGTTCACACTCCTGTTCACACTGGTACACACCTGTTCACACACTGGTACACACCTGTTCACACTGGTACACACTTGTTCACACACTGGTACACACCTGTTCACACACCTGTTCACACAGCTGTTCACACTTCTGTTCACACACCTGTTCACACTGGTACACACCTGTTCACACACTGGTACACACCTGTTCACACACCTGTTCACACACCTGTTCACACACCTGTTCACACACCTGTTCACACTGGTACACACCTGTTCACACTGGTACACACTTGTTCACACACTGGTACACACCTGTTCACACACCTGTTCACACTCCTGTTCACACTCCTGTTCACACACCTGTTCACACACCTGTTCACACTGGTACACACCTGTTCACACACCTGTTCACACACCTGTTCACACTGGTACACACCTGTTCACACTGGTACACACCTGTTCACACACTGGTACACACCTGTTCACACTCCTGTTCACACTCCTGTTCACACACCTGTTCACACTGGTACACATCTGTTCACACACCTGTTCACACTCCTGTTCACACTGGTACACACCTGTTCACACACTGGTACACACCTGTTCACACTGGTACACACTTGTTCACACACTGGTACACACCTGTTCACACAGCTGTTCACACTTCTGTTCACACACCTGTTCACACTGGTACACACCTGTTCACACACTGGTACACACCTGTTCACACACCTGTTCACACACTGGTACACACCTGTTCACACACCTGGTACACACCTGGTTCACACTGGTACACACCCGTTCACACACCTATTCACACCTGGTACACACCTGGTACACACCTGTTCACACACTGTTACACAGCTGTTCACACACCTGTTCACACACCAGACCTGACACATCAATACTGGAAACACAGCTTCATGTTCCCAGGGTTCCCAGTGTTCCCAGTGTCCCCAGTGTTCCCAGTGTTCCAGGGTTCCCAGTGTTCCCAGTGGGACCAGTGTTCCCAGTGTTCCCAGTGTTCCAGGGTTCCCAGTGTTCCCAGTGGGACCAGTGTTCCCAGTGTTCCCAGTGTTCCAGGGTTCCCAGTGTTCCCAGTGGGACCAGTGTTCCCAGTGTTCCCAGTGTTCCAGTGTTCCCAGTGGGACCAGTGTTCCAGTGTTCCCAGTGTTCCCAGTGGGACCAGTGTTCCCAGTGTTCCCAGTGTTCCCAGTGTTCCCAGTGTTCCCAGTGGGACCAGTGTTCCCAGTGTTCCCAGTGTTCCCAGTGTTCCCAGTGTTCCATTGTTCCCAGTGTTCCCAGTGTTCCCAGTGGGACCAGCAGACTGTGTCTTGTTCATATTTGACTCTTATTCTGAAGTCTCGATCGTTTCCTTCATTTTCAAAGTTGAGCAGTTTTAAAAAGATGAAAAGAGAAAAGTTCTGAATAATGAAATTTGAAGTGACAGATTAAATGTTTGCAGCTCTGAAATCGACCGACGCTTCATGACAGAGTCTGAACCTCCATCATTGATTATTGATTAAATATTGATCAGTCATGTGCTGTTGTTACATCATCTTCACCATGACGTTGTTGTATGGCGAATCCCTCCGCTCCTCCTCTTCCTCCTCCTCCTCCTCCTCCTCCTCCTCTTGCACCTGCTGCTGCTCCTCGTCGTCTTCTTCTTCGTTGGTGACCTGGATCGCCCTCTGGGGTCGTTTGGGCACGGCGTAGTCGTCCACCCGGGGGTTGTATGGGTACTCGTGACCTTTGGGGTCAGCGGCCGTACCCATGATCCTCCAGGCGTCTCCTCTCATTTCCTCGGGGTCGTCGTACACTGAGGGGGGGCCGGTGGACTTCTGCCCTCCAGAGGCGCCGGCGGTGGCGGCGCAGCCTTCAGGCTCGTCGTAGATGTGCTCCACCTTCCCGTATGTTGGTCCGAGGGCGTCGGCGTCGCTCAGGAAGACGTTTCTGATCTTCATCTCGTCGATGCTGTCATAGAGCGGGTCGCCGCTGGACTCACAGCTTCGGGCAGGATGCGAGCTCAGGATGTCCGCCATCATGTTCTTATTGATGGTATCAAAGGGGAGGGAGTACTCCGGCTCCGGGGGGGTGATCTGAGGAGGGGTGCAGGGGGGAGCCAGGCTGTTCCCTCTCTCCCTCCTCTCCCTCAGGGTGCCTCGCTCGCCGCTGCCCGGCAGCGTGATCTGGGAGTACGTTTGGTTCGGGTTGGAGCTCAGTTTGGGGCTGAGGCGGGAGTTGTGGCTGGGGGCGGAGCCGGGGCCCGGGGCCGGGTTGGGGCCGGGTTCGGCGTGGGGCAGAGGGCAGCTGGAGATCATCTTGACCTGGTTCTTGCGGGGGGCGGGGACGCCGCGGGTGTCCAGGGTCAGACTCTTCACTCCGGTCAGAGCTTTGTCGACTGGAGGCTCCAGACGAGACTGAAAACACAACAGGAGAGCGATCAGTGATCAATAACCAGTCAGTCATATCAGTCCCTGTGTTCACCATCACTGTAACAGCTGACAGCGTCCAGCAGATGGAGCTGTGGTCTGATGAACCAGGAAACTATATAACTATACTAAACTAAACTATATTATACTATATATAAATAATAACCAGACCCAGGTATCAGGTATGACATCATCACGTGTTAATGCTGCAGTAACTGACTGTTGATCATTATGGTAAAATATAAAATGATGTCTGAGTGTTTATGTTGTTTATTTGTTTGTCTCGTGTTCATGAGCTGAGCCTGTTTAGGAGGAGGAGCCTCTGTCCTGATGAAGATGACGAGGATCCTGATGAATGAAATCAATCACTCGGCATTTATTACACATTTAATTACTATTTACTCACATGTTGCATTATTTTAATGAACCTAAGACTTTGGCGAACACGTTTCACTTCCTCCACATCAGTCAAGGTTTGAAGAATAAAAAAAAAACTCTTTAAATTTTCAGCATTTGGATCAAAAGACCTGACGACCTGTTGACGACCTTTTGACGACCTGTTGACGACCTTTTGACGACCTGTTGACGACCTTTTGACGACCTGTTTACACAGCGCTCATTAAGAAAGATCTGAGATCGTTCTGAAAACTGTGATGTAAAACACATGGGTATGATGTCACATGCAAGGACCTTTGACCTCAGAGGGTTCGGTCCAGACTAAACCCGACAGACGAGGTGAGAGAAACAAACGCACCCCCACACTTCCACATACAGTCCCTGCAGACTCAAACAGCTGCTAACAGAGACGTGTGTGTGTTTCCAGCTGGAGTCACAAACACTTCAGAACCAGAACTGGGTTCCCCTCAGAGAACCCAGAACCTCTGCAGCACAGTAGAAGAGCTGAGTCCTACCAGCGGGGGGCGCTGTGGTTGCAGTTGTTGTTGTTGTGAGGGGGTGGAGCTCTCTTTGTCTTTGTGATGTTCGGTCACCATGCTGTACACCCCGTCAGCTGCCTGCGCACAGGAAACAGCTGATCAGCTACAACATCACATCTCGACATCAGCTGGTTTCTGACAGCTCATCACAGCCAACAGGAAACTGACCAATGAGAAACCTTCAAATCTTCATTTGTTTTTAAATCGTTTATTCTGACAATCCTGCTTTTATTCTGAAAGTTCTGCCTTTATGTTCGAAACTTTATTCTGAAACTGTCGACTGCATTCTGTCTGCCCTGCTTTTATTTTGAAACCAAGTACAGATGGCCTGTAATGTCAGCTGACCTGAGCAGCAGGGGGTTGTGGGATATGGCCTCGGGGCTGAGGCGGCGGTAGCGTCCTGCTGTGGGCCAGCGGCGTGTTGAGAGGCAGCGGGGGCAGGTTCAGGGCCTGGGGGATGTCTGGACTCGCCAGCCCCCCCCCGGAGGTCTGCCTGTGGGGGAGGGAGATCCTCTGCAGGTTGATGGCCGCCTCCACGGCCTGAAACAGGAAGTTCCCCTGTTTGGTGTCGAACTCAAAACTCCCCTCGCCAGACTCACACCTCCGCCCCGCCTCGAAGGAGAAGGTGGACTGTAGACAGGAAACAGGTCAGAGGGAGGGTGTGTGTGTGTGTGTGTGTGTGTGTGTTTGTGTGTGTTTGTGCGTGTGTGTGTGTGTGTGTGTGTGTGTTTGTGCGTGCGTGTGTGTGTGTTTGTGCGTGTGTGTGTCACCTTGTCTCGTCCGAAGCGCCTCAGGTATCTGTACGGCCAGGTGAACACGACGTCTCCACTCTTGTCCAGCAGGTGAAGAGCGTCTACGTCGGCTCGCAGCAACATGTCTCCTTTCAGTCTGCAGCGCTCAGACGCCTCCGTCCTCCGAACACACACCCTGAAGTCACGCACTGACACACACACGCATGCACACAACACACACACACACACACACACACACACACACACACACAAACACACACACACACACACACACACACACACACACACACACACACACACACACACACACAGTTAGTATAAACAATCAATAAACAATAGTTTCTCTTTTCAGTGACAAACTGAATATTTGTTGTTTCTGATGAATCAATAAAATAATCAGCTGATGATAATTGATGAATTGATAATTATGTATAATTTCTGATTAAATACAGAGTCAATGAAATTAAAATAATTCTGACTTCAGACTGAATCCACACTGAGCTTGTTACTGCAGGAAACCACACACACACACACACACACACACACACAAACACACACCTGCAGCACACACACACCTGCAGCACACAGGTGTGTGTGTGCTGCAGGTGTGTCAGGATGTGGGGAAACAGTAGCAGCTTCAGGAGCCGAACATCACGACCTCAATTATACAAAAAATGTTAAACTGTGTGTGTGTGTGTGTGTGTGTGTGTGTGTGTGTGTGTGTGTGTGTGTGTGTGTGTGTGTGTGTGTGTGTGTGTGTGTTTGTGTGTGTGTGTGTGTGTGTTGAGCTTTAAAAAGAACAAACACACAGCTCAGAGTTCTGGTTCACCTCATTACCCAACAGTCACCAACAGCTAAATATACGCTCACATGAGAGCTGCAGCTCAGGTCCACTGATCACAGCTGATCACATGGGTCAAGTCTCAGACTCAGTCTCAGTCTCAGACTCAGACTCAGACTCAGTCTCAGTCTCAGACTCAGACTCAGTCTCAGTCTCAGTCTCAGACTCAGTATCAGACTAAGACTCAGACTCAGTCTCAGACTCAGACTCAGACTCAGTATCAGACTAAGACTCAGTCTCAGTCTCAGACTCAGACTCAGTCTCAGTCTCAGACTCAGTATCAGACTAAGACTCAGTCTCAGTCTCAGACTCAGACTCAGTCTCAGTCTCAGACTCAGTCTCAGTCTCAGACTCAGACTCAGTCTCAGTCTCAGACTCAGTATCAGACTAAGACTCAGTCTCAGTCTCAGACTCAGACTCAGACTCAGTCTCAGACTCAGACTCAGACTCAGTCTCAGACTCAGACTCAGACTCAGACTCAGTCTCAGTCTCAGACTCAGACTCAGTCTCAGTCTCAGACTCAGTCTCAGACTCAGTCTCAGTCTCAGACTCAGACTCAGTCTCAGACTCAGACTCAGACTCAGTCTCAGTCTCAGACTCAGACTCAGTCTCAGACTCAGACTCAGTCTCAGACTCAGACTCAGTCTCAGACTATTATCACCAAACTCAACCCATTATCTTTCAACGATGTGAAGATCGTCACAAACTCCTTCATTTCCTCCTGGCTGCATTTCTGCTGCAGTGTTTAAGTAACCTAAACTAGGTTTAACTAGTTTAACTTATAACTGTGTTTAAGTAACTACCTGCCTGTGTTTGACTAGTTTAATCGTGTATAACTAACTATGTGCCCGTGGTTAACTAGTTAAACTAGCTGACTTGCTCCTCTGTAAACAGCTCCTCTCTCAGGGTCCATGTTACTGTTGAAGCTGCTGATTTAAAAACACTCCAGTTCATTAGAAAAGACTTTGTCACTTCTTCAGTACTGACAACTCTTCTTCTTCTTCTTCTTCTACTTCTTCTTCTGCTTCGCTGTGAAGAGCAGCTTCCTGTTGAGAAGAGGAAGTTTGTCCTGTGTAGATAAAAGTCGAGGTCGTCCTGCAGCTGCCGGTCACTGCAGCGCTGCAACACCCTGCACCACACACACACCGCAGCAGGAACTCACCCACATACAAGTTTCCACTACACACACACACACACACACACACACACACACACACACACACACACACACACACACACACACACACACACACACACACACACACACACACACACACACACACACACACACACACGCACACACACACACAGCTGGTCCTCAGAGAGTCAGTAACACTACTGTGAAAACCACAGTGGAAACATCCTGCAGTACTAGTGAAGGGTAACTCCTCTGACACACTTCAGATTTTGTTTCAATGACACAGTCTTCACTCTTTGATCTTTTTATATTTTACATGATGAGATCTTGTGGAGTTTGGCTGATTGTGTTTATAGAGGCTGAATAACTCTTCTAGAAGTGATGCTTCTATAGAACTGCAACAGCAAATATGAAGGAAATGTCTCTGAGACCAGATCATGTTTTGTACAAAAAGTCTGCTAAATAATAAGCTCCTGGTTCCGGTCTATGAGTCTTAGTCAGTGTGGAAGTGGACCCACTAGAACAGGCCTCATCTCGTTACCTGTGCTGCTCCGTCTGTCACCTGTCCATCAGCAGGTGACCAACAGGTGCAGCTTCACTGACCGCGTCACATCAGTGTGGCTGTGTGAGGTCAGAGGTCAGACTGGTTCAAGCTGACAGGAACTCAAATAACCACATGTTACGACGGAACGACCTGACAGCAGAAGAAGAAGAGCAGAGCTGCCTGTGTCGTACGTTCAGTGAACGCATCGCTGAACATGCAGCGACAGGATCCGAGTCTTCAGCTCCTATAAACTCAGGTTCGGTGCAGCTGCTCATGTTTTCGCTGAGTCATGCAGAAGTTCTGCTGACTCGTATATTTGACTGTAAATCTGAAAATGATTCCCTCTGAGGAACGAACAGATGGTTTCACTTCAGTCCGTCACAACACTTTCTACTTTCTACGTCTTTCAATTCTGCTGCACATGTTCTACTTTTACTGCTGCACATTTATTCTATTCAAAGATTTTACTTTAATAAAAAGATCAAAGTTATAATTATAAAACACACTGATGGAACCTGTTCTCCACCCTCTTGTATTTTTGAGAATGCATGTGTGTGTGTGTGTGTGTGTGTGTGTGTGTGGTGGTTGTGTGTGTGTGTGTGTGTTGTCGGCAGCAGATGAATGTGTCATTTTAGCCGCAGGCTGCTAAATTTAACTGCGATAGGAAAAAGAGTGAGAAAGAGGAAGTGAGGTTTGGTTGAAGGTGCGACAGAGGAAGTTCTGACTGAACGCTGCTGCAGGAGTTCAGTCACAGGTCTGAGTCTTGAAGAGCTCTGGACCTAACAGAGACTTTAAGACTGTGGTGCACGAGATCTTTTTAAGAATGTGAAAGCCACTTAGAGCTTCATTTCTTATATGAAAATGTCTGTACAAAAAAAATAAAGCTTATTATGATTGTTATTATTATTAGAGGACTGCGTCCAATGTTCGCAGCTGTGACCCGTCAGGAAAGGGAGAGGGACTTGTTGTTGGCCTCAGAGAACGACAGTCTGGACCGTTTAGTTTCTTATATTTCAGGTTTTAACTAGAGGACAACACACCTCTGACCTGCCATCCTGACAAAACAGCTCGAGTGAGGCCGAGCTGACTCTGGGACCAGCTGTTCCTGATCCTTTGAGTCCACGTCACGTGACAGGAAGTAGAACACCAGCTTGAAGCCAGAGATGAGTGATGGGACACTGGCTGGAGTACCAGCATCCAGACCAGCAGAGTCCAGGACCAGTGACAACCACAAGCGTGCGGCGTATCAGCCAGTTACTTACACCCTACTTACTTGGTCATTGCTGCAAGTTAAGACAAGCAGAGGAAAACTTGTCTTTTCCCTTTCATCTGGTAGCTAAGCTTTTACGATTTCAACTGACTTTAAGGGATTCCTTTACTATATGACTAAGATCAGGAGAAAAGCCTTAAATGACTAACGTGAGCATTATTATGAAACCTTAACTCAGACTTTAAGGAAAACTTAAGGTGTTTGTGAAACTGGCTTCCTGGGCTCCAACCTTATAGGACCGATGACATGATATACATTTAAAGTTATGAACGTTCTGTTGTCAAATGAACGAGATGTGAACTGTTTGATGCTTCACTGGACCAGCGCAGTGGGAAATGAGCTGGTTGAGATGACAGTTTCACACGACTTGTAGAAGAAGAGAATCAGATTATGCTCTCGTGCTTGATACAGAGTAGACAGACGGTAGGACATTGTAGACAGGTTGAAGATGTACCTGATCTCTCTGCGCTTACAGGGAGTTGCTCCTCCATTCGCTTCATCTTCGTCCACCCGGTTCCTCTCTGCAGGCTGCCTCGCTTCACCCCATGTCTCCGTCCCAGCTCATCTGCACAGTCAGAACAAACTGCATTAGAAGCGCCAACTAATCCCACCATCATCCTTTAATAACCACAACCATCTTTACTAACCACCACCATCATATATACTAACCACCATCATTAATTACTAACCACCACCATCATTACAACCACCATCACATCCTTTACTAAAACCACCATCACCATCTTTACAACCCACCCACCATCATTGATAACCACCATCAAAATTACTAACCACCACCCATCATTACTAACCACCATCATCCATCCTTACTAACCACCATCATAAATTACTAACCACCACCATCATTACTAACCACCATCACCA